>JAAEAF010004814.1:0-84523 GCA_011037195.1 Triatoma infestans | reverse complement strand
GGCATTCTTTTCTTCTGATACAATACCTCATAATTGACATTGAGGAATTTGGTATTAATAAAATAACAGTTTTTCCGAAAATTGTAACTCCAATCCTAACTATCGAATGTTAAAATCGCTATTCATCTTTTTCATAATGATTAAGCAATCAAATAGAAGAGGGTTTGCTTCAAATCGTTTAAAAAAAATCGAATTCTGTAAATTATAAAAATGGACGGATACATGGAATGACATTCCAGTGTTGTAAATCATATTTTAGTTTTTTTATTCACTAGCATTATTGAAACTTGATATTGAAAGTGGAAATTATACTTTAAGGTTAAATAAATGTATAAAAACTATTGAAACATATTAAGGTTAGTTCAGATCAAGGTCATTAATATATTGTACATATGTTCTGGAAAAATAAGATTGTTTTTCTGTTACCATCCTGCTTCACATTAATGCAAACTTATCACATTACCACTTCCATCAATAAAATCATTATTTAAAAATACTTTATGCAGGTGAACCAATCACATTTAATTCTAAACCAACTTTCAACAGTTCGATTAAAAGGTAGTAAACAAAAAAATATTTCCTAACAAATATGAAGAAGTTTTAATAAAACATAAAGTATCGAAAGGCCTGTTAAGTATTAGTTCTGCCTTTTCTAATAGCCAAATCGAACATGTAATATTAGGTATTTTTTATTTTTTGTTAAAATACTCATGCTCTATTTTATTGTCAAAGACTCTTTAGTTCCAATAGTTTGAAGAATTGATTAAATAGTTATAAAGATTTATGGTTTTTCTATATTTATATATATATATCTACAAATGTGAATAATTCATAAAAAAGAATTTTTTTCTTAAACATAAGAATTAGAATTAAAAAGGACTAGGATTAGGATTCTTTTAAGATGATCTACTTTGGGGCACTAAACGTTGGTGTTTGAGCCGGAGTACAAGAAATAATTTTGCGCCTTTTAGCTCTGAATACTTTTTTTTTTCCTGAGAGTCATTGAATAGCTAATAAAATCAAATTCCATTCATATATGTGTATTATGAATTTATGCTCTGTAGTCTCGAAGACGTTTTGAGATTTCCTAAAATATAGAAACATGTTTCAAACCAATATGAGTGTATAGATTAGCTTAGAATTGATATTCCATTAGGAATCTGTAGTTTCCAACCGAAGCCTTTAGATTTATAACCCGTCAAGTAGAAGCGCGACTTTAAATGTTGTTTGGTAGATGTTTCGTAATTTTCTCGTTATATCATTTACAACCAGTTTATAGGGCTATTATTTTTATTTGAAATTGGGGGGGGGGGGTTTTACAGAGGGTTCAGGATGGAGCTGAGAAGTTAATCTTCTATAAAATAAACCATTGATGTACGGTTTCACCATCTAGTGGAAGTTTAGGGTAACTAAACTATTTAATAATTAATTATTATGACTTATGAGAAAATTTATTAGAACTGTGAAAATTGTAATAAAAAATCGACTGAGTTTTGGTGTTCGTTACAACCATTGTATTCAATGTTGAAAATAGATGTTGAGGTTCGGTCATAAAAAAACTCTATTTAAACTTTTACCGACGTTTCGGCAAATTTAGTGCCTTCTTCAGGATAAAAATTTCTTGTTAGCATTTCTTAAAAACTATAGTTTTTAAACTTGTGACATACCATCACAAGTGATGGTACCATCAACATCTATTTTCAAAATCGACTGAGTGTTTCAATGTTGTTTTCATTTTTCTAAAGAAATATAAATATTTTTGGGTAAGTGATGATATAAATATATGTTTTACTAGAAGAAGAAGACATCTTTATTTAATTTACAAAATAAAAGAATTGCACAAATATAAAAAATAGTATTTGAATTACAGATTAAATAAAATAAAACAAATCAATAAATAAAATAAAAAATAGTCACTGACCATCAGCGAAGTCCATGTTTTATTGTTGATAGAAGTTATATCGAAAAAAATCTGGTGTGAAACACTTTCTCAAATTTCTTTTACTCCTTTTAGTTACATACAAAATGATAAATTTTCTTTGAACTAATGTTTTATGTCCTTGTCCCAACACCTAACATAAATACAATAGTAGAGATGACGGAAGATAAGTAACTAATTTTTATATAAACAGTATTGCCAACCGAGACTTAGATAAATCCTTTCACTTATCATCATTGCATATGTATTTGTTATCACTATTTTTCGTGAATGTAGGTATCGTAGAAACTTGATTAATTATAAATTTCACGGACATGTAATGAACAATGCACAGTGTAAACATACACATGTTTTATTACAATTAAACGGAAACACTGTTATGAAAGTTTTCTATTCATGATGTTTTTCTACACATAATTATCCTAATCAGTTTTATATATCTTTCCGGATGTTTAGAGAGCTGTACATGATGTTTGGGACTGGAAAATAGTTTTTAGTTAAATGTTCCGCATAATTATATCATCTTTATTCCCACATTATTTTTTTCCCCTTAATTAGGTTTTTTCTCTTTGAGTTCATTATTAAATTAATTGTTATGTTATTTAATAATGTAATATTATTTTGATAGTCTCTGGTCTATCAATTAATTTATTATTATTACTTATTTAAATAAATATCATTATCGTCCAATCAATATTCCATTGGAAACCAGACCATGGAACAATGATTTACTCAGAATAAAGTGTTATTGCAAAAATAACAAGAGACTATTTTAAAATTTACCATGCTCATTTGACCATGTCTTTACACAGAATAAAATTCATTATTTAGAAATAAAAGTATTTTTTGTACACGATTTTCTTTAAACAAGAAATGTAAGGTTTAGAAATATTTTTTTTTTACTATTACATTAATATATTTCTTGAAATGACTATTTCATATTTACAGTTATATATAGCATAGGTATGTAAAATGGAACATATATGTAAAAATTCTAATCACCGATAAGGTTAGGTTAATATAACCAAATATACCACTCTACTTTGTTTAGAGGTTTTAATTTTGAGCACTTTATCTCACTTATTTATTTACTTTTTTTTTAATGATGTTATATTTGATGAATTTTTATACAAATTAAAATAGTAGTGACAAATTTTATTCAAACTTATAATTGTTATTAAATGTTTACTTGTTTTCTATTTTATATAATGGGAGTGAGTATCCGAAAATTGATAAAATGACCTTTTGAGGAAAGCTTAACCTCTCCTTCCATCAAAACTTCTTTAAATAAACTTTCTTGGGAAAAAAAATGTCAGATCTCTGAATGTATAGTAAGTATATTAAATTTAATGAAATCCATCGGCGTTTTTATTTGAAAAACATCGCAGAAAATGGAAAAAAAATATACTGTTCAGTAAAAAAGTACTTCCCGTCAAGCGAATTTTTTCAAACTCTGAATTTTGGCAACATATGTAATTCTCATTATTATTATTTAGATAATAGAATTGTATAATAAACTAAAATAGTACCTTAGTGGAAAGCATAATCCATCTCTACCCCGTAAACCCGCCTTAGATGATTTGTTCGGGAAAAATGTTAAAAATAAAAGTTTTTGCACTTAGTTTATAGAAAATCGTTGGAGCCTTTTCGTGAAAAATCTCAGAAAACTGAAAAATCTATTCAACACAATGGTTCTTGTCGGATCCCATTGGTGATACCCAAACTGCATGTCAGTTCTGAACTTCCTACGATTTCTTTCGTACTCATACACACAAAGAGAGAGAGAAAATGATCTGTTTTCTGAAAAAAAAACTTTTTTATGACTTAATAGACCACAAATCGTGTATTTCCGATGAATGTACGATCGCAATACTTCCTCTTCAGCAGTGAGACAGAGGAAGTAAAACTATTTACAGAACATAAAGTGCATGGAAATTCAGTCATGTTTGCAGACCTCAATTTACATAATAAACATTTTAATTATGCTGTCGATAAGAATGGAATTTTTGGTAATTATGAGTTTTAGGTTAATTGATTAGATAGGAAAACAACAATACCCATTAAGTATCCTCTAATCTATAATTTCAGTACAATATATGATTCCAAGAACTATTTAATATCAAATAAGTCTGGAGAAAATTCGTCAATTCAAACTGTGAGAATGTCACTAAAAGAAAGTTATGTATTTTATACCAGAATTATATATATATAATGTGTAGGGTAGTGAAATGGTACGCATAGTGAAGTTAGAATAAGAATGCAGAAGAAGGTGTGGAGCACCGTTAGACAGGTTACAAGGAAAAAGGGGGTTTGTGTATGGTAGAGTTGGAGATAGTGATATTTAGAAAGAAGCCTACTACTTCCATTATCTGGGTTAGTCCTCTTACAGTTACCTTCCAAATATTAACCTTACTACTTCATCATTTTTACCAACTGTTTATCCAAAATGTTTAACTGTTTATGATAATGACAGAAATCATAAGTCATAAAAATGAATAAATCTCCATAAACTCTTGTCATTAATTATTGTAATCAATACTGTCATCTATAGATATATTTACTTTTAATGATACATTAGTTTTAAGTAACTATAATTAATATAGACACTATTACTATTACACTGTTGTGTCATTATGAGAATAACAATAAATACAAATCACAAACAAGAATACATTATTTTTTCAGTTATGTAGTACTTTTTAAAACTTAATTAAATACCAATGTTATTTATAAACATAAATTATTTATTTCAAGATATAAGTGATATGTTTAATCTGCAATAATAGTCGTATGAGATAGTTGAGTAAATATCTGAGTCATCTTCAGGTTGAAGTGACTCGGCGGTATAATTAGATAAACATTTAAACTTATAAATCAGTAAACGTTTATAATATATATCACTTTTATTTGAAACGTATTTCCTGGAATATTGATGTAATAGAGTTCTGATGGAGCCGTAGAGTTAAGGTTCCTTCTAGAGGACATTTCCGAAACTTTGAATTTCATGCAAAAAATTGAAGATTTGCACAAAATTGATGCAATAGGAAGTCTCCACTTTCTTAAATTATACCATATACCAGTGGCGCTCCTGACTTGGATATGTGGGGATTCAACATTTTTTTTTAAATACATTACCTATCATTATTAGTAGCTTGGCTAGATAGAAATCATGAAGTAAGCCAGGAGCCAGGTAAAAACTTGCCTCCCTCCCCTACAATTAAATATGTTAAATTAACAATACCTGTGTCTGTCACAATACCTATATGTTAAATTATCTGTCACTGTGCGCCTAGAAAAAAACCGCGAAAAAAGTGTTGTACCGTTTGAGTTCGAAAATTAAGTGGTTAACTTAACGGAAATGGATTTCTTGGACCCATTGATTCTTTGCTGGGTCATATATCTTAGTGATGTTTTAAGTACCAATATCAACATCAAATTTTCTATGTTTCCACCCTAATCCTTCACATTGACCTCAAAATCCCTTTTGTCCATCAGTTAATAAAAGTACGTTATAAAAAATTCCATGACCCTAACATCCAACCATTCTAACCCTTTAGCACAAAAACTCTCCTCTCTTTCTATTCCACAAAATCCTTCCAGGAGACTGAAACGCCACTGGCCCCGCGGCCACCCAACTTCATGTTAGCCTTTTTCTAGTAATAAATAAGGAGTACCTCCCATCTCCTAACAAGTGTTTTACGGACCTTCTTATGGTCACCACCATTATTTTCACTTTTATACTATCTGTATAGTTGTGAATTTCTTAATAAAATAAAAATAAAAAAAATCTGGTGTGAAACACTCACACAACTTTCTCTTACTCCTATATAAAGAGGAAGTATTGTAATTGTGTCAAATTTTATTTTAATTATGATTAAATACTATTTTTATAGCTTGCTCTTTATTGTATGTTTTTTATTGCTAATATCTTTTTTTTCTGTTTTTCTGTTTAGTAAAGAGAAGAAGAGAAAGGGATAGGACCATAAAGCTATGGAATACTCACCGATGTTGGTGTTTATGCTATGGGCTCTAACACCTAGCGATTGTTGGCCAACAGCAGCAGGTGGTCCTGGTGAACAAGCACGAGTGGTTGAGATACCACAACCTGTCATGTCCGTACTTCCAGAAGGTGGTTATTTTACTTTCAATCATGGGCGACCATTTTTAGCTGAACGGGATCCATTAACAGGTGCTATTGATTCAAATTTGAAAACAACACCAGTTACAAGTGATGATTATTTATATGAAGAATATGGAGATTCTGGTGAATCAATCGATCGTAAAGATAACACAAAAATTTATACTAGAAATGATATAACATCACCATCTAAAGAGCCAGATTTGCATAAATTTTTAAATTTACCAGTACATTATTCTTCAAGTGGTAAATTTCCATTAATATCCAGCTCTTATGCGAATACTAAAGTTCAAGGTCACGGTCCCTTAAGTAATCATAAATTATATTCATCGAGTACATCAACCACTTCTACGGTTTCTCCATCTTATTATCCACTTAAAACTACATCTGCTTCAACAACTACACCAAAATTTACAACTAAACCCACAACCACCACAACCACAACAACAACAACTACAACTGTACCACCAACTAAACAGACAACTACAGCTAGTACTACTACTACTACAACAACTCCATCAACAACCACCACTTCTTCTGCAAAAACACCGACACCAAATACAACTCCTAAAATAATTAAAATAAAAACAACTACCACCTCGAAACCACTATTTTCAAATTATGAATACGAATACGACTATGACTATGATAAAAGCGATATCGAAGGTACCGAAAAGTCACCTCAAGATTATGAATTCCTAGGAGCTTCATCTGAAATTACAAAAACTGAAGATAAATTTTCAACAACCAATCCAATCAATCATTCCACTACATTTTTTACTGTTCCCAGTATTATTAATGAACAAACAACCAAGGTTTCAACAACAGCCATTCCACTTTCAACAACTACAACACCCAAAGTAACAACAGGTTTTGAAATAATACATACTACAAAAACTGAAGTAAAACCATCAAGAACTACTGAAAAGGTTGTAGGACAACACATTTCCACAAAGAAACCAGCCATAAGTGTTAATGCATCATCTGACCATGAAGTTTTAAGACCGCCCAAACCGGAATTATCTGTTGAATTAAGACCGCCACAAGCTCATCCAACCAGACCTTATTCATCTGTGGTACCTATGAAACATCAAAATTTCGGTCATTTAGGATTTGTCAGATATCCGGAGACACCATTATTGGTGGAAGACAAAAAACCAATAAGCGTTTATTCATCACAAAATACCTCAAAAGTAAAACAAGAAGTAGAATCCACATTACCGCAAGGATCGAAGTTGAGCAGTCAACTTCAAGAAAACAAGCAAAATTCATCAGTACTATCCAAACCGTTTGCTGTTGAAGTTACAATGACTCCTTCAAATAAGAACTCGGCAGAACAAAGTGTTGCAGCAGATGCGACACAAGATTATAATAAACACAAAAGTGATCTAGAAAATGATAATACCAAAGCATCATCTATTCAAGTTGAAGCTTATACAGTAAAAAACCCTGAAAAGTCCCAAGGAGAATTCAATATCGATAAGTCTAAGCCCCATATATCCTCGACGGCTGATCATGGTGGAGCGATGATCGGCCCTGCTGAAAAACATAAGAGCCCGTTAGAAAAGCCAGTTGGAAGGCCAGTTTTCATCTCCACCGTAGTTGATCTCAATAGACAAGAACAATTAATTGAATATAACAAACATCAAGATGTAAGACCAGAATTCACAAGACCTCAAGGAGTTACATTGGAACAAACTAAATTACAAGCTGGCAATAACAGACCTCCACAGGAATACAGACCACAGGCAACAATCCAAGGGCATGCTAAACCTCAGGGAATGGTCCAGAGACCTCAAGCTACAACCACAGAAAATAGCCGATTACAGATCAATCTAACACCAGATAAGAGACATCCAAGCAGTCACTTAGCACATAATAGTAAACCTCATGAACACATACACTACTCTCTAGAACACAATAGACCATCGATTTATCAAGGGATAGATCCGAATCGTCCTCATAGTCCCACATTTGGCTTAAGAATAACTGAAAGACCACATGTTGTTCCCGAAAGGCCATCAGGATTGGAGTACTTAAGGCCTCCTGGTGTTAGAATTCCAGAAACTAAACCTCATGACCAGAAAAAGCCCGTGGCTAATATAGAAATGAGACCTACTCAAGGTATAACTGGTGGTGAAATGAGGCCAGCAGCCAACAATCCAAGACCAGAAGCTAGTACTAAACCAGTTATATTTTCTAAACCACAATCTGGAAAACGGCCGGATTACAATACAGTCCAGTTTGGACAACCATCTAAAGTTGAAAATCACTTCATTTCTGTTTCACCTGGCCATGAAAATCCTAGTTATTCTCTGCAGACATCATTTTCCATAGGAGTTCCACCCCCTGAACAAAAACTACCTTCTAGCAGCGGAGTTCATGGAATTGGTCAAGTATTGTTCCCAGATGAAGAATCAGAAAAAAGGCCTCCAGTATGGCAGCATCAACGACCACCTCAGATAAGCCACACTGATACGCATCCACATATTCAACTGGAAAAATATCCTCGACCTCCATGGGAAACACATTTGAAACCACCCCACATGTATCATAAAAAAGAACCGTTCCCTCCAATAAAAAGAAAGCCCCTACCCAATATTTTACCACAGTTCAGACCAAATGCAAAGATTGGACATGCTGAACCACATATCTATCTTAAACCGAGAGAACCGTATGATACTTTACAACCGCCTCCATTGCCCAGACCACAATTCCTCAGATTAGAACAGGATATTGAAGAAACTAAACCATTAGTCCACAGAAGAAATGGTCAGACGAGTAGAGTGACCACTTTGCAAATGATGCAAGGTTCGCCGGCTTCAAAGCGTGCTGCCCTACGAATAGACGATAGTAATGAAAATGAACCAGTGTTTGTAGTTTATCCAAGCAATGGAAATAATGCACCATCTCCACCTAGCGATGGAGTCGTTGTTGGTACTCGAGGTCCCCAACGCCCTCTGCCTCCTGATAATTTGGATATAGGTGATGATTTGGATTCATTTCCATTGGATAATAATAAAAATTTCCAAGCCAGAGTTGATACACCCGTGTTAAAAAGCAAACCTTCCACATCGAAGCCAATAATCAAGAATGATTTTCCATATGCTCTCATAAAACCAAACCCTGAAGAGCAAATTACACCTGGAAGTGTAGTAACTAAAGAATATACGGCATTCAGTCCAACAGTGCCAAGTACTGAGAAAGATCATGATACTGAGATCAATATTATACCATACTTACAGGACTATATGCCATTTGCTACGAAAAAACCACAACATAAAGATACCTGGTTACTTGGAACTGATGTAAAACATATACCACCAACAGTTGGTACAAAACCAGCGGGCATTGAAATGACACAAACACCTTATAAAAATGAAAATCATAGAGTTGTTAGTGAAGGACCTCAGCCACAAGATTTTCAGGCTCCTTTTCATGCTAGTTTAACAGCGCCAAGTCAAGGATGGAGTGTGGTCCAGAAAAAACCTAATACAGAGAAGAATAGTGAAGAGACTACCACAACTAAAGATTTGATTGAAGTACAGACAACGGAAGAGCCTAAATTTGATATCCAAAACTTTAAGCCTCAATTATTTGGAGGATTTAAACCAATCGTCCCACCTGTTGATAAGGAAAGTAAAGATAAAGTGCATTAATCTATCTCTCTCAGGTATTTAAAAAAAAGCTCGAAATTATTATTTATGAAATAAGATGTTTCAGTTATAAACAATTTCGAGGCCACAAGTCCATACACAAGGGTGGAGGGTCGATAGAAATATCAGGGGATTGAAATACAACATTCATATTAATTAGTTTCTTAATGTATGTTGTATTTCTTTGATAAAGAACTCCTAAATTAATATTGTATAGTTTTTTTATATAACATTAGTTATCTTTCGATTAGAGCAGAATATAGAAAATGTAGGATTTAAAGTAATAATGTAATATGAATGTATGTACGAGGCCGAGAGTCCATTGCTCAGGAACTGCTCAGCCACCCTTAGAGTATCTCCAAATAAAAGGCAATTTGCCAGAATATTTCTTTTCTTAATTTCTCAAGAGGTGAAGGGAAATTATTCTCATTAAAGAAATCAGTTCGCACGATTTAACTTAATTTTTGATGTCTATGAAGTTTCCGAAGAGTTTTTACTATTATTTTGCCCTCATAAGGGAAGTAGATACTTCTGCGTATCACAACCAAACGATACACTGTCTTCCTACACCTGCACTGCCTTCCTTTGTCTATTCTTCATACATTCTTGTTATAGATAAATATAAAAATTGATATGCAAGGAAGCCTTAATAAATTTGCTTGGCCATAATGAAGACTTCGAAATATTCCCGAAAACGCGGGACCTAAGCCAATATAATATGGCTCTTGTACTCCCCTCCCCCGAGCTACTCCTAAGAAGACTATCCTGTAATCCACTGGTCATACTGTAATATGTTTAGATATCTTTAATCTCCAACTACCCCAAGCATTCCTTTGAGAGTGTTACCCTCCCAAATATACGGAACCTAGAATTGGCGAAACGGGACAGTGACCTAGTAATAGTACAAACTTTCCCTGACATAAAGGGTGTCTATTTTGTCTAAATGACTGACTAGCCAAGCGTGACCAGTCATACAGCTACCAGGACTCTAAATTGCGTGTACTCAGAGAGAGAAGATACTTCAAGTCCTCCTATCTTATACCTTTTATAAATCTTAGTCTGGAGACATCCCTCCGAGTCCCTCTAATGATTCTCCAATTTTCTATTCCACTGTTTGACATCCTTGTCGCAAAATTGCTTAGTGATGGCCATTACTAGGCTCTGGATCACAAAACGGTAATGAGGGCCCCACTTAGCCAACTCTACCGTCCTCTCATTTTCCCCTTTACCTGGAAGTACCCAGAAAAGTTTGACAAAAGTGTAGTGTCTGACATACACATTTTATCCATATGCAAGTATCCATATTCCCAGTTCATTTGAAGCGCTGGACAAAACATCAGTTACGTGTAGTCGTTTGTAAGAGCAAATGAATTTAAAGGTGAAGTTAAGAGTGAAAATTTGCAGGAAGTACGCTCAAACCACAGAACTTTCACAATCAGCCATTTTGTAGTTTGTAAATAGTGGAGATTGCAATTTAGAGTAAGGCCGGGCAGTATATAGGAACGTCAAAAAGAAGTGGATAGACTACTATGAAGTGCAGAAATTAGTATTTTCTTCATAGACTCTATATTTTTTGACTGAACTCATAGTTAAATGAGTAAAATAATTACTTTAAATGCATCTATAAAACTTTTCGGAAGCACCACTGACCTGAAGATTCGTGCCACTGGGTAGCAACGATATGAAGTAATGCCGCTAGGTACTTTCTCCACATGCCTTTCCAAAAATAAAGATGCACTCTTGAAAACGACTATATCGTAGATAAATCTAGCTTTCTCCCGCCACCCTTCCTTTAAGGATTTTTAAAATTATGTCTAATATGGAGGGCGATTGTCCATATTTCACTAGTTTTAAATAAACCCATATTTATTGTAACCATAGTATCCAGTTCCATGCCGAGATTGTAGGAAATAAAATCAGCTGGTAATAAGTTGGAAAATAACTAAATATAAATAATCAGCTGGCTTAAACTTTGTTTTATTTTGCCAAAAGCATATTCTACGAAATATTTTTTTCATGAAAACTGCCTAATTTTTTATTTATTTATTTTTACGCAATGTATCGCGCGCGGCCTTGTTGAATGTGGATAATTTGTAAATAAATTAAATAAAAGATTCAATATTGATTTTATATTTAAACGTTTGTATAAATATTGTTTAACATTTCAATAAATCACATAAATAGCTTTTTAATTGCATCTTAACAAAAACATATGTATTTCTTTGGCTCTAGCCTCATTTTTCTAAGACTAGTATATAATTTTGTTAACTTCAAAAAGCAGACTTAATTTTCTAATTATTTATGGTCTGCTTATGACTGACATACAGAGAATTAAAAAAAAAAATAGTATAGTTATTTATTATAAGATAAAACATCGTTATGCAGACCTAATAATTGTTAAATGTCATGGAGTGTAAATATTTTTTAAAGCGTTTTTACTTAAAATATGAAATATTTGTTTTGTATTAAATATATACTTATTTAAGTATATATTATAATTATTTTCCAAAGTTAACCTATTTAAGTTTTTTTTTTTTAACTATTATTACTATCATATTATAAAAATAAATTATTTTTAAGACAGTATTAATAAAAACAAAGAAGGTTACAGCGGAGGTTATGGTACTGTTGAAACACAGAATAGAAATATAATTGTAGAGAACAATGGAATCTAGTACCTCTTGATTGTAAATTATTGTGTACATAGCCTAGTCACTTTCCTTACAATTTTGTAAACACCACTACAGAATATAAAAAAAAGGCAGCCTACTTATTAAATGTGACTCGTTCGCAAAAAGTGGTTTTGGGACTTTCTTAGCTTTTCAAAATGTGCTTCATTTGTGTTGTTTACAAATTGTTACTTAATAAGTAAAGACTATTTATTTATAAAATTAATTTATTTTGTTTACAATATGAAGTGTTATTCTTTTTTTCTTTTTTTTTTTTTCTACATTTAAGAAAGTTAATAAATTTATGTTTTTATTTAATTATTTATTTATTCCTGCATTATTAATCTCGGCCTGCTATTTAAATAATAATCATAACTATTATTATTTATTTTATATCATTTTTTTTATTTCTAGTTTGCTCTTTTTAAGAAATATTTCTTAAAATATAAGCAGTAACTCAAATATGTTTAACAAAAAAAAACCAGTTATTTCTGAATATTTACAATTACAACAATAGTTTTACAAAAAAAAACTTAGAAAAAATCTATTTTAAACTACAATATTAACATTTAATGGTGAATGATTTACTTGTGCTGAATATCATAATCACGGTGCTCCTTGACATTACTATGGCACATTGATGAATATCCGCAAAATTAACATAACAAGGTTGTACCGAATATTTACCGTTGAAAACTGCCACTCTATTAACCTATTAGTTAATGTCAAATTAAATATTACTGATTATTAACAAATTACATTTATTTATCATACTATACGACCTTGGAATTAAATATTAATTTGGTATTTTTTTTTTTAAGAAAGAGAATTAAATTAACAATTTCTACGTTAATAGCAAGGTTTCGTCTCTAAATGGGCATATCTGGAAGACTACGCCCCTGTGCGCCGAAAGAACGAAACAAAATTACTTAGCCGATTTATACAAGAAATTTCATAATATTTTCACAGGAAACCGCGGCACAAGAAGCATGACTTTGTTATTAACCTAAAATACCAGGTTCCTAAATGAAGTTATCATTAAAGTATTAATCAACTTCTTTTGGATGTCAACTTTAATCTTATATGCAGGTTGTTATAAAACATCACTATTAATTTTGTAGAGCATTCATATGTGCTTGGTAAAAATCAAGATCCACCGCTGGTACTCGATTTTCAATCGAGTTCGCTTTTCAGCATGGCATAAACATACAGCAGGATGGCCCAGCATATACAATCAGAACTTATGCAGTCTCAACTTATTATCTTTATTTAAAGCTGGCTAAGTGATCCACAATCGATCAAGTATCTTGGAACAAAACTGCTTGTATCCAACCGTAAATGGAGAACACGTACAATCTGTAATGATTGCAACTATATGACTACTGCACTCAGAAACTTTATACAATGTGCCCGGCAATGATGTGCTTTTATAAATCAGAAATTCAAAAGGATTTGAATTTAAAGCTCAATTAATTCATTATTTATTCATTTTGAATTATAAAATAATTAGAAACTAATAACATCCAGAAAAAAGTGTTTGAAAGCGAAAGGTGAGGTTGAAAAAATCAAATTGTTGATTAGTTCCTTTAATAATATTAAATTCGAATTCATAAACTGATTAAAAAAACTGCTAATTATATATAGTTGGACCATCCGATTATTTACATTTAAAAAGTATATAAACTTAAAGCATTTGGATTAAAACTTGGAATAGTTTAAAGTTTTATGTTTTTACAATAAAATTTATAAAAGGCACATTTCTAAAAAAAATAACTAACATTAATATAAAAATATTTCTTTAATTTTTTATATTAGCATAATATAATGGAGAGTTTAAAATTGAAATCTAGAGAGACTTTAATTAAATAATATCTATTAATTTAATAACTACCAACATAATGACAAATGGGTGTATGAACTAATAAAGAATGGATTAATATACTAACTTAGGTAAGTCCAGTGTCATTTCTATTTGCTGAAGAAAGATAGGTTTTATCTTTAACTAATTGAAAAGCTCATTAGCAAAATCGATAAGTTAATGCGATAGCTAAATATTTAATGTGAAAATAGCGTTCAATATGTAAAATTTCATTATACAATTTCTGTTTTTTTAAGGCTTTTTGTCCATAATTATTTGTAACATATCTGAATCGGCAGATTAAGAAATTTCGTTAATGAAATAGGCAAGAAAAACTAACTGCTTTTTTTTTTAATGAATACTAATACTGCGTAGATTTTAAGTATCTGAATGAAATATAAGGTTATATAAAAATAAATACCAGGCACATAAAACACTGTTTCAGAAAATTATTTGTGATTTTATTTAAACAATAAATTGTTAGACTTTGGTGAATGTTCCTAGCAAAATACCTATTAATTTTATTACTTCTTACACACCGGGATATAATGAATGAAAAAAAAAACAAATATTTCCGTTTAAATAATTTAATAAGCGATAATGTTTCTAAAAAAAAACAATGTAAGAAAGACACTGGGGTATTGAATTCTAAAATAGATCTCTTAACTTTATGAAAGTGTAAACATTCTATACAAAAGCTTTCAGCTTATATGTTTGTACTGGGATGGAGCAACCTTTTCAAAGAAATGAAGGTCTAACCTAAGTTTCACTAAACCAGACCGGACTTCATGTAATGGTAATTCCTTTGTAATTGGTCCTCTTGTATCTTTAGTAGCAATAATAACATCAGATATTGGTAGCTCAGTCCTGCCAAGAAAATCTATCAAAAATCGATAGTAAAATTATTAGTTCTTAAACTTTGAGATGAACAATGCAAATTAAATGATTAATAGAAGAGGAATTTCAGAGTAATTATCATCAAATGTATTTGCTTTCTCCAAATTAGACATGTATAAACAAGTAGAAAATTATAAGACCTAGAAATCTGGAATATACCCTTTATTTCAAAATTTAACAATTTTCATCAGTTTACTATTTGTTTTGAACCATAAACTGGGTTAACAAATATTCGATACGCTAACACAGTCTTAGCAATGGCTATAGCATTACATGGAGGTTGCAGGGAGGTAATACAAAAATGGGCATCTCTTTTAATTATAGATACTGACACAGTAGCTTCTCTCTCTATACAAAATTATAATTCAACCTAATCTCTAACTGAAGCGATTCATAAGGTTTAACGCAGAATCTACTCTCATGTCATCTCGGAGAAATTCTTTAAAATATTTACATGACTGAATTTCTCAACTTCAAAATACTTTGGTTTGAGATCAACTCACATTTCGATTCTTAATAAGCTTCTTCAGGATAGTGTTGACTTGATTACTAAACTAACATCCTAATTGTCACACAACACACTACCATAATAAAATTAACTGAAAAAGCATTACTGAAAGGAAATGTAGATCCTTTTTCTCTTAAATGTGACTTTTAACAATTTAAAAAAATTTTACTTCTCTGAGAGATTTCAGCCAGTTGAGATGTAGAAGTTGAGAACAACTTGTATAATTTTAAACAGCCACGTGACCTCAGTTACCCAATTTTATTTTATTTCACGGTTGCCATAATGATGAATTGCTAATAACTTTTGAAGGTATATTTCATAAGTCCATAAGTTCCAGACGCGTTAGCCACTAGTCTTTAAAAAGACCTTCTGGGCTGGTCGCTGGCTTTTGACCTGCACAGATTTTGCAAAGAGGTCTGATATAATTAATAAATTGAATTTCTATGCTCACTTTTCTTCGAAAAAAGTGCTTTTTTGACTTTAAATGTTTGCGATAGATCAAAGTCGGCTTCCACATTTCTTCGATTATATATTATTTAGGCGCCTAATTCCGGTACTTTAAGAATCCACCATCGTCTCTCCGCACCTATTCAATTTGTCTCTTTGCAAATGATTCACTTAGTTGTCCCACTTAGTCTCCCATTGCGTGGTTTATCTTCAGTGTTTTTTTTTTCTTAAACTATCTTTACTTAATACCTATCAATGCTTATTGTCAATGCCACTCATTTCTGCAGCCTTCAGGAGAAGGCCGGGTAGTGTATACACTTCCTTCATTAGTAATTCAATGTCAAGTACATAGCATCTACTTAGAATTCTTTCTTATTAGAATTAAAGAATTTATGACAAAGGATGAGTATCTTTGCAAATTATATATTTTGTATACTTGTAATAAATATATAAAAAAAAAACAAGTTCTGCCCATTTTTGCATTTCTT
Organism: Triatoma infestans; assembly: GCA_011037195.1. Classification (NCBI taxonomy): domain Eukaryota; kingdom Metazoa; phylum Arthropoda; class Insecta; order Hemiptera; family Reduviidae; genus Triatoma; species Triatoma infestans. The sequence goes on along the minus strand of JAAEAF010004814.1, from coordinate 67,923 downwards.
TCGGTAAAACCACACCATGTCAAAGAATGAAATTAAAATATATATATATATCCTGCGGCCTCAATGTAATTAGAGGTAATCAGATGAATCTTTCATCAAATAGTTGATGAATGTATATGTTCATTTTTAAAATTACTTACGGTCAGGTGAAAAGTTGCCTTTTTCTTTAACAGTAATACATAATACATCATCGTCTAAATCTTTAACTAAAAACTGCATTGATGTATTCCATACAGGATCACTGGATATAGTTGTAGGTACGGCTGGTGTCCGATGTTCTTGTGAACCCATGCTCACCTCACAGAATACTTCTCTATTGACTAGAATTTTTAATAATTATAGAATAATATTAAGTTTTGGAAAACTATTATTTATATAAAGGCTAAGTATAAACAAGTAAAAAAATATAGAATTTTTATGAATCTTGTATGGTCACTCTCTTAAAAGTGATATATGTATTTGAACAATATAGATTATATTTTGGATTGCATTAAAAACAGAGCTGCATTATACACTAATTTTAAAACTTTTGTTATATGTGGAAAAGACACTAATAAAAAAAAAAAAATCGACGGCAGCAGCAGGTCTTGCAAACTTTATGACACAGAACTACGTCCTTCACCGTATTGTTATGTGAATGGTAATCAAAGCATGTTTACATGATCAACCGACGAAGACAGTAGTACTTCGAACTGAAGACCTGACCACATCAAATAGTATGGTGTACACCTACATCAGTCCTTTATTATCTATCAACTGACGTTCCTGTCTACCATTTAAGTCTACATCCATTAATCGGGTAGATTTGTATTTCACACGGCACTAATGAATGGGAGTGATTAATCATTCTTATGCGACTTATTTTCGTTTGGATGCCTGAATTTCTTTCTATATTTTCCTGTTCTATGAGTCCTACTCTTAGCTGATCTTTTATCAATTCCAGTTGCCCAGCATACTATTTTAGTGCGTTTGGACGACTACTCAGTTCCGAGATTTTCGTGACATTAGCAAAATAGAATAAAAAATTACCAATTTTCAATTAATATCAACTTTACTCAGGTTATAATTTCTTAACAAAATCGAACAAGAAGTTATTGTTAATATGAGATTAAAGTAGACTATACAAAATAAATTTGCTTGGAACCCTCATACTCGACTCAAACGTAATGAACTAAATTACCGATACGGAATACTAAAAAAACGTCTAGACAAACGATCAAAACTTACACTGCACAACAAAAGAAAACTATTCCTTACTAGCTCCTATTTGAACATACGGACTCGAATTATACGGGACGGCCAAAAACACAAACCTGTATCGCATTCAATTCCTACAGTCCAAAATCCTAAGCACCATCGTCAATGCTCCCTTCTACGTCTCTAATCTCAATATCCACACTGACCTAAAAATTCCCTTCGTCACCACTTTAGCCCAAATCCCGCTATCTAATATTCCATTCCAATTATCTTCTCATTCAAATCACATAATCCAAGCCATCTGCACTCCCACTCTCCCCACAAATCCGCCAAGATGACTAAGGCGTCGATGGCCGGGAGACCATCTAAATACACAACGACGGCTGTCTTGAGATACAGTCGTACACACTAAGGCCATAATAGCGTATTACGACTGCTATCGCTGGATAGCCGTCGTTCACAACTTCAAGCCAGGGTGTGCGCGCTACTCAACGCGCATACTTCTATTTTCATTCTTAATTTTTTTTACTTGTTGCATGGTTACTACACAGTTGTAAAAATCTTAAAATTAAAAAAAAAATTGTTTAGATCAACTAGAAACAAAGTAATGATCATTTGAAATTTCTTTCCGCTAAATCCGCCATCTTACTTAAATGTGTGCTTCCTCATCTATCAGTTCATGTCAAAACCTTATTATCATATACTTAAAGGTAAGACTTACACTATCCCATGAGATAGTTGCATTCTGTCAAACATTACAAAATCTAGTTTTGTTTTTTTACTCTAATCGGAATTGCACTCCCTTCAGACTACACGGTGAAAGCTGTAGTTCTCCGTAAAAAAAAAAATTCAAAACTTTTCTCAAGCTTTTCGTCTAATTAGTGAAGAATTAATCTGATATCCTGACTATAAACAATATATATATTTCAAAAAGTGATAGCTTTAAAAGCTACAATAATTAATAAAAACATTTATCAAATGTTGCTGTGATAGTAGGTTCCGCAGAGCTGGAAAGCATCAGAGACATTTTCCGTGATAGCCTGCTTCAGTTTGTGGTCGAGTGTGTAAATTGAATTTGCTCTGTGCAAGCCTGTGTTATCAACAATGCCTGACAAACGCATCCTGAAGATGGGCTAACGCCCGAAATTGGTCGATGACCACAAAATGGAGCAGGGTATCACGGAAAATGTCTCTGATGATTTATCAAATGATTCTATCAAATTTATGAAAGAAGCTATATTATAAAATATGTCAATCCTTCAGAAAAAAAAAATAACGAAATATGAGGACCACACCATAGAGATAGCACGGTTGCTATATTAAATATATATAATTAGTAAAAATACCACCACCTTGATGACTTAATTACCAAATTAAAGCAGACTATAACTTTTGGAAGAACTTAAAATCAATAAAACCCCCTCAATGTTAAAAAAAAAAGAAGACATAAACCAATATAAAATTAAAATGTTGACAAAATTTGATAATGAGTTTTTAAAAATTATACATTCACATTTGATACTTTTTTAAAAAAACAGAAACAAAATCACTTATTAATAATATAAATAATTATAAGACAATCATAATTTTAAAAAATGCAATTAACATAAACACTCACATGTATCTGTTGGCTGACGGAACAAAACAATACTTTGGACAGTCTGAAATAACTGTAATAATTTGCATAGCTTACCTCCCCTAAAGGAACTAGGTTCCAAGTGAGTTGCTGTTTTCAATTTGATTTTCAAAGAACATTTGGGCCTTCTTGCCCTAACTAAACATACACGTTAACTTAATAACATGCAAGTAAAAATGTTTAAAGTAAAATAATCATAATAATAATAATAATGAAGTTCAATTCAATGCCCAAATAATATACGAACACAACTTGAGAATTTATAGAAACCATCAAAATAATAACGTGATATATGCTAATAAATGTTATGTCTTATCTGAATTAGAATCACGGCTGAACCGCCGAGAGCGATTCAATGAAATTCAGCAAGTGTTCACCAAATATCAAGATGCAAACTGTAATCTATTTCCATTCGAAATCATAAATAGATTCGAATAACGTGAACAAAAAAACTGAATTTTATTCGCTTTTTTGAATATGTCTAGTGGAAAAGGCGCTATATTGCGTCCAAATTGAGAAGCCTTATCTTCTCATATGCAACAAAACTTATTGATAAATAACAACGTGAAATTTTAAATAACTAAATTGAATTCATCAAGCTATGTTGCATAACTTTAAAATAAAGTTAAAAAGTATATTATAATTATTGTTATTCGTCTGTGGGGAGAGGACAAACCCAAGTTAACCACTGGGTTTGATATAACCCCACTCTAGACATAGCTATCCCAAAGGAAAAAAAAGATTAAGTGTTCTCATTATCAAAGAAATATGCATTACACCAGGGATTTGCAATCATTTTTATTTATCACAAAACTTTTGAGAAAAATTATTTATTCATCAGCCCATAGTCGATATTTACAAGCTATTCAAAAGTCAGGGATGACTTTTAGGGGGGGCGCAGTATAAAGAAAATAAGGTCACCAAGACCGGAAATGCTTCCTGCCCGGATAAGCTAAAACCACCACAAAGACTGACTATCTTTCAAATTTATTTCAAAAACCTACAAACATTGAAAATAAATCAATATGAATGAAAATTATAAAAATATAAATTACCTAATATAGTACGTATATACAAAAAATATATAAGAAATAAGTATGATACAAATAAATAATAAAAGTAAACTTATTAATCGAAGAAGGCAATTTTAATAAAGATATTATTCTTTACAAAATAATTTAAAAAACTGATTATAATTTGAAAATTTCTTGACCGAACATCAATATATTCAAAGAAATAATAATAATAATATAATAAAGCAGTGAAATTTATAATTAAATTTAACCATACGTATAGATAAGAGAAACTTTATAACAGAGAGAAAAAACGATGTGTATTGTACGATATTACCTCTTCTCTGAGAGGCATTTCCAGACAAAGTTTAAGGATTTTCTTCTTTAACACAAGAAACCTACATCCTAAATATAAACACCTGTACAAGTTCTAAAATAATGCATTCAATATGCTTATCTATCCCTTTCAAATTTATTATTATGAAACCGCTAAGGAACCCATACATGTTGGGTGCAGCATTAGACTGATTCAAAAAATAGGACTTTAAGGTTGCCCAAAAATAATCATAATGTGAAGTCGCAACTATTTCAACTTCAGAAGAATACTTACCCTTTTTATTAATATTATTTGCATCAATGATCCACTGTAATTGTTAATGAAGATTTAGTTACAGAAAAATATATATATACTAAGTGACGTTTATGAATAAAAAAAGTTTTAGATTAATATTTAATACGTTAAAATTAAGTGAATGAAGATCAAATAACTACAAGTAAAATGTGTTGAAAAAAAAAATTATGATGGGCATGCAGTGGTTTTAGGTTTTCTAGTGCAATTCAGTTGTACTACTACCCATGCCAGTTCTAATATTCAGTACTGTTTACAATAATACCTGCAGAAGGTTTAAGTTTGCTTCCTTCGAGGACTAATACAAGTATGCGACCAACAACAGCAAATGATGCTTGTTCTACATATTAAAAAAGAATTTATTAATCTTCCCTTCTAAGTTAAATTGTAAAATTACGTCTTTCTAAGTTCATCACATATATTCATTTATATTTTATAATTTCAAATGTTTTCATCGACATTAAGAAATGATGGAAAAAAAAAATACCGAAAACAAACTACCTACTATCTCGAGCGTGTTTTATTTGTTTAAAATTAGTTTTTAATATTTCCAAATTTCTGTCATGAATAAAATAAATTATTCCAAATAAAATATACTGACTGGATTGTTGCCTACGGAAATTCTCAGTTTCTTTCCGTCGAAGATCCGCTTGAGCCATAGTCAACTTTCTTAGCCACAATACCCTATCGTTTGGTGAGCATGCACTAAGATTGTACAGGATTCTATTATGCTCTAACTTCAGTTCAACCCCACCGGTGTTTCCATTTTCAGGAGTTGTCATTATGGTTGTATCACTTAACAGTAATGGCTAGACAAAAAAAAGGTGCAACTATTTACTTATATTTATTTTAATTCTGACAAACTATTTACTTTAATTTTGGAAATAATAATTGGAGTTTAATTTATATTTATTTTTACATCTTTGCTTAACAAAATGCCATATAAAGCTTGACTCAGTTACAAAATGAATGGTCAGTAAAACTATAGATTAAATTTATGAATTTATTAGTATGCTTTAGTGAGCTTGTAACAAAATAAACTGCCATTTTTAACAATCAACTTATATAAACCTGATTATTTTATCTTCCACTTTTAACCACACATGGAAGGACCGTCAGTGAATATGAGATCTCTATCAGTTTGCTAGGTGACCCTTTTGTTCAATATCGAAAGAAATACTTGTGACACATTGGTCTTGCGCTATCATGGAAAACCAATTAATTCTTTGCAATTAACTAATCTTTTAATGCAGTTTGGTGGATTCTGTCGATTACTGGCAATAAATCTTTGGAGTGATTGTTCCGCTAGAATTCAAGAAATGCCAATGGATGAGTCCGTTTGCGGACCGTCTAAGATAATCATACCTTTAATTTAGGGATGTATTTTGTTTCTAACATTCTGCAAAATTCCCTCTGGTGTTAAACAGACTCCACTACATAACAAGCGTTTTTTGCATTATTTTTTAAATCTACTATACATGATTTTTCTTCTTTTTTATTCAATTCTTAGGTCACATATTTCCAACGTTTTTGTCATTCCGATTTGGCGAAAGTATCACCTGGCTATTTTTCTAGATGTCTGACATTGGACTCAGATTAATAACAATAACACCTGCTATTGCTCGTCTTCGCAATACTCTTCATCTTCAAGGTTCTCGTCTCACAATGAATTTTTTTATACTAATATAAAGTGTACATTCATTAAACGCTATGTGCGACGAACCTTCCATAATATTACGAACTTGTCCACGACTTTACGCCCAGTATTAGAGATACTATAACATTGCACTCATTTGCTTACTATACATTTCCAGTCCGATCACCAAAGAGTAAAAATCAATATTAATGGCATAATCCACTAGAGTGCAGTTCAAATTTAAAAAAGAATTTAACAGGGCAAAAAATAAGTTAATCTGCTTATTAAAGCCAAATTTTAAAATAGCAAAACTGGCAATTTTTCCCAATCGAAACTATTATTGGTAAGCGAATGAAAAATAGTTTAGATTTAACTATTAATTACATAATTATTAGTACAGCAAATTGCAAAAAGTATTCTGTTGATAAACATTGTAAATGAAAATTTAAATACTTAAAAAAAAAAAATGAAACGATACCTGTTTATAAATTCTAAGAAGAATATTATTGTCTCTGTCAAAATTAAATGTGCCACCAAGAGGACGATTTGGTTGGGCTAGAAGCAAGAAATCATTCATAAGAAAACCTACAAGTTCCTTGCCACTTTTTGTCTAAAAAAACAAATTACTTTTAGAATTTTTTTTTTTAATGATTATAAATATTCAATTAATCAATTCAACTTACTTTTGTTAGTACACCAAAGTGTAAAAATTTTCTTGGACCTAGTGCATTTGTTAAAGAATTATATATCAATGGTTCTGACAATTTTTCTGTTATTACATGAGTTTGAAGCCATTCTAATCTCTCGGTATTCTCCTTTTCTCTAACCGACTCATTAACCTGTGAATAGATCAAAGTAGGAAGCAATGAAACTGAACAAGACAACATTTACAATAATTGTTCTCTCATTATCTTACAACCTTCTAAGTAATTGGCAACTTCACTAAGGTAAACCCTAATTACAAAACTTATTTCAAAGTAAATAAATGTTCTTTTTTAAACAAGTTAATTATGATTAGAAATTATCTTGGTAATCATTGAAACTGGGATAACCTTTATTTAAAAATAGAATCTTAAATCAAAAGTTAAAATAAAAAGAAAGACCTTTACCTGGTTGCAGATTTCTTCAGCTTTGGAAAGAGCTTCTTCAAGGTAAAGACGATCTGAGTGATCTTTAGGTGTATATTCCAGAATCTTTAAAAAATGAAGAATTTAATACAAAGTTTCTTCCAAAAATAGCATATTACTAAATTAAACAAAAAAATAAAATGTATTTTAATATCCATCATTAATAGGCGGAGAAATCAAAATCTAAATCCCTAGAAAGGAGTTGGGATCAACAAAATTCCTTGGTTTATTTATCTATGATGTAGGAGTTTTATCCGTCGTAGCATGCTTCATTTTGATAATTCTAAACGATTTCGGTTTCTCTTCTGTTGTCAGAGTATAGCTATCAAGTTTGTGTTCTTACAACCTTCTGATTTCATCTTTAAGTTTCTGTCACGCACCAAGTAATTGATAACTTGATACAAATATCAATCAGAGTGATGCGTGACCTAAACTTAAAAGTTGAAGACAACATCTACCGGCCAGTACTAACAAAATGCTATGACGGATAAAATCACAGATATTAAATTCAACAAATTCAACAATCCTTTCTTTTAGTTGAAAGTATTCCTGGCTTTTCCATAAATGTGGACAAACATTTTCAAATAACGAAAAATAGTTGGAAATTAAGGTTAGTCTCAAAAACATTCTTTATATAACACAACTTTAACCTAGGTAGTTCCATGAAATGAGTAATTAATCATTCCATAGGAAATTTAGGAATGAGTATTACAAGCTATTATGAGGTATTTTTCTATTAGAATAACCGATTTCTGAGATTGATCCGTATTGTGGAAAAAAAACTCGTCAAGTATCATCAAAATCTTGATAACTACTAAATAATCTGCAATTAAATTTATAATTAATAAAAGCTGGAACATGTAGGTATAGTTAAGAGTGACCCACTTTTTTTGCTCGCTACCTACACTTTTATTTAATAATAAAAAAAAAAAAATACCTTGGATATTAGGAGTGGATATTTAGTTATCCTCTGCATTGGTTTAATGAGAAATGAGCTAAGTGGAAGTCCTTGGGTTCTGGGATCAGCTTGACACCGTTTAGTTAAGGCAAGAAACTCCTTGTTGTTTTCAGTGAGTTTTTGTAAAAGAGTTGCAGCTCTGAGCTGGCACGAACAGAATCTTACATATACCATCATTCTTGGTAACTGATAGGAGAAGAATAAAATTAATTATTGAAAAGTTGAAACTAAAGAAAATAAAAAAAAAATTTGAAAAATTTTATTTAATAATACTGACATTTTCGCAAAGAATATCGCCAATCATTTTAATAACACCTCCCTTACTCATTTCTCTCCGAACTCTTAATGATCTAAATATAAACATTAATAATTAGTTTCGGTTTAAGTTTATTAAATTAAAAAAATCTCTTAAAAAAAGTTTATATATTCTTATGTAAAATATTTGTCTAGCTTCACCTTAAAAACGTATAATTGCATTCAATAATATCGTGCCAATTTATAAATATCGTTTTCAATTGTTCATTACTTATTATCTTGCTCTCAGCTAACGGTTTTTCAAATACCTGTAACAAGATGATATTCCGATATTACATTAATTTTTATAAACTGAGTAGCAATTTTTTAATAGAAAACATTTTTTCTTTATGTAGGGGGGCCAAGGTAGGCTTGTGGAAATGACTTGTTCTTTTGTATGTTCTTGAATAGCACAAGTTCCTATCATCGTTTTTAGTTTCGGTCTTCGCTAATCTCTGCACAATTTTTCTTACGAAGCTGGATCAACTTCGATTTCATCGTCAAGGGAATCGAATCCTAAACTCGCACCAAAAGCCAGTGTGCTAGCCACTACATTAACGCGTGAAGGCTAAGTATTTTATATATATAAAAGAGTCGGGATCGTGCTGGACTCTTATCAAGGGGTCCCGGATTCGAGTCCAACAGGGCTGCTTTTAGGTTTCCTCTGACCTGTGAAGCGCAGGGTTATCTTCACCGAGAGAACATTCCGAAGACCGATTATGCACTGAGAAGACTCCGGGAGGCGCAACAGATCTTTCAAATCCGCGTAACAGTAACATCTTACAGAAAACAACCACAAAAAAAAGTATAATATAATGAAAAATCTATATTATTTATTTACTTTCCAATGACAAATGAGTATAATTGAAATCTCATATGAGTTCGGAACAGCCTAAGTTGTAAATAGAAAGCCTAAGTTGTATTATGTGGAGCTATCTCCATGAACGCGGCTGTAGATAGCGGTGTCACCATAACTCGCCGTTTGTTGGTGTGAAAGAACATTTGAACTGTCAAAATCAAAGAAAATGAAGCACAGACCTATGAATTGCTGCAATGTACCGAGTTTTGCGAAATGATATTAAACTATTACAGTTTGCTTATTACATTTGAATGTGAGATTATTCTGCTTGTTCCTAAATTTTTGTAGTTTTACAAGAATAGTAGTTTTATACGATTTAGCAGATTTAACGGAAAAAAAATAATAATAAAGCAGATTCTATATTAAAGGTATCGTTTAATTAAAAAAAAATTGAAGTTTTAATAATGAAATTTCAAATTTCAAAAACAGAATTTTTTTCTAGAATAAAAACTACAGAACTGTATACTTATTTCTTCAAACAAATTTGTCATATTGTATTACAGTAATATTTAAAAATATTCCGTCAAAGAAAAGAAGAAAAATAGCGATAAATATTCAGGGGATAACATTGAGGTTTATACTGGGCTTTTTCAAAAAAATTTTAATCAATAGAAAATGTGAGTGAAAGGAAGGAACTTGAAGTTTAGCAAAAGATTTTAGTCATAGTATGAAATAAATAAAAATTCGTTTCTGAGTTCATGTTTCAGCATATCTCTTAAGCAAGGAAGAGCCGTGGAACTTGATTTTTTTCTATGGAAGTAAAAGAAAAAGTGATTCATTGGAAAACTAGGTAACTGTTAAAGGGCTTCATACAATATTAGTCACCTAGTTAAAAAATTGTGCAAGTTGTTTCATCTAATTTCATGCTAAGAGATAATCTTAGTAGGAAAGTAATTTTAAAAAGTATCGACACAAAAAGTTGAAATCCAATTCATTTATCCAATTGATTGATCCAATAAGATTGACATCTTGATCCAATATTTAGTACAAAATTGAATTAATATCTGACATTATTAGCCAAATATGTGGCACCAATACTTACGTCATGAACAACAGACATATCATCAATATATGCTTGTTCAGTTAATATTAATTCTTTTATATGCTGTTGCCTTTTTTTCTCTTCCTTGGAAATTTTTACTTTGACGCCATTTACACTGTAGCCATCTTCTTCCAATGTATTGCCTTAAAATAAAATTTTGCATTAAAATTTAGTCTAATTATTGATTTATCAAGTTATTTGTATTTTAATCATATAGATAAAGCATTTGAAAACAGATTACTCGTATTTGTAATATTTAAATTTGAAATGATAATAGTTGCTGCTACGAATAATGCTTACACATTATACTGGTAAATACTGATTTCGAATTTTTTTCCCTTTACTAGCATGAAAATTTCTATATTTCATATTAAGAAGTGAGCAATAAATGCAATATTCACTCACTTTGGAATAGGTATTAGATATAAGTGTTTTTGATCGTCGTAAATATGTTGATATCAGTACTCCCGGATTTAAAATAATTATTAGTAACATCAATCCATTAATCTTCTTTTCTTCTCAAAATTATCAATATTTTATTTTCCTGAGCAAGTTTAAATTTCACACCCAGAAATTAAAAGGATGTAGTTCTGATGATAATTTTACCCTTCGTTTTTCTGTATTTTAGAATTCTGGAGTCTAATATTACAGTTGCTCCTCCAAACAATTGATTAATATATTGATAAATCATTTTACACTAACGCCTAATATTACTACCAACAAATTCAATTTTAAAAGAAAATTCCATGCTCTTCGCATATTTTTTAACAACGTTATGTTCATTCCTTATGTGTGAAGCTGGACTAATTTATTATACTCATACCAAAAATTCATTCTAAAATGAAATGGTTCGAAATTATCCCCAAAAGATTCAGTTTAATCTTTTATCTTTATTTTAATTAATTCGATCAGATGTTTGCTGCATTCTATGTACACTTCAGTATCTTAGATTGCGTACGGCAGTGCTTATATACTTGATTCCGTTCTGTCAGTTATAAAAACTACAGATAAAGTTCCATTTGGTTACATTTGTTCTACATTTACCTCAAAGAATGAAGTCAGTATTTTTAAAACAACCCTGTCAATCCGAACATCCGAATGCAGTTAGCAACTATAAAATAGGCTAAGTCGGTCGGAATCTTGGATTATGTTAAGCTTGGAAATGATCCAATTACCTATTAAATTATACGTTGTGTTATTGTTGATAAAATCATAACGAAAAATTATATTTATACATTTAATTCCTATTAAAATGCTATGCATGCTTTTCCATTTGCAAACTTTATATCGAAGTTTTTTTTAATCAAAATCCATTAAAACATGGACCTTTCTTGGACACTCCCGATTATCCGTGTGCGGATTGTCCGGTTTGCGGATTATCCGTGCATGAATTTAATTTAAAAAAATAATTATATGTATATGTATTTTTTAAAGACATTTGCTCGCTTTCATGTTTAAGCATTGACCAATGGGAATTCGAGTATAACGACATAATAGCACTTAGAAAAATTAGAACTGATATTAAACAAATCATTAAAAGATTCCTGCAAACAAACCAAAATCACAGATTTTTTTAAAAATAATAAGAGCATATTTAGTAAACATGTTAAAATAACTGTCTGCCTTAGAAATGTATATGTTATATTTTAGAAATAAATAATTACAGTTCGGATTATCCGTGCCGATTTTCCCCACCATGAGCCCGGATAATCGGGAGTTTAATGTATATTTATAATAGAAATACGATATTGGGTTCACCAGATTGCTAAGCCATTCTTATAAATCTGACCGGATAAAGTAACCACTTCGTTATACTCGTAAATACAGAAAATTAATTATATGTTGATAGTGAAAAGTTGTCAAAATAGTGCTGAAAAACAATAAAAACAACTAAAGTATTTATAAAATATGGTTATAAAAATCCATAAGCACTTTAGGTTTGGCTCAGAAGACTGGACAATATCTAAATTCTAGCGCTTAAAGTCGAAATCAATGATACTATTAATACAGGACACCTCGCAATCCCCCTTTTCACCCCCCCTCCAAACTAATTGGAACGAAGCAAGTAAACAATGGTTTAGATGGGTGAGCGAATAGAGAGAGAATACTAAGAATAATGGTTTCTCGTGAGTAAGTCAGGCCAATTTTGTAAAGAGTTAGAATGAAGAAAGAAAAAAAAAAACAGTTCAAAACTACTGATGACACTAATAAAGTTTTGGAAAATAGGCTTTATTGTTTTTGTATATCAAAGTCAGAGCTAAGCCATAATAATTTAATTATTAACTAACATATACATATGGCATTTCATCAGTGCTTTAACTTTTTTTTTTTTTTTGTTTTGTTATTTATAAATACAGACATGTACATACATTTTTCAATTTTTTGTTTTATTATTTTTTTTTTTTTAAATAACATTTTATAAATTTTTCACAAATTATTATCTTTTCACAATTAATATCATTAAATATATATTGCACAGAATATACAACTTACATAGTCGATAAACATATATATATTTTTTATATATAATATATATATAAATAAGAAAAAAAATGTAGCTTAACGAGAGAGAGATAGAGATAGATTGATAGAGAGAGAAAGAGAGATTCCTGTAATGAGTATTATTATAAAGTAAACATTTTGGTTATATACGTTATACTTAATAATAATCTTGTGCATTTTTTTTACGTCGATAAGTCGAGGTTAAAACTTAAAAAGAGAGGCACATTTTAGAGATTAATAAATAAAAAACTCGATTCATTCTAAAATAACTAACCTTGCAATAATAAATTCAAATTCATTTATTTCTTCTTTTTTTTTTTTTTAATGATATATTATTGTAATTTTATAATAAGGCATTATTTTATATACATCGTATAAAGTGCATATATATTTTAGTGCCAATGCGTAGGTAGTGAATTAAACAGCCTACAACTTTTAATTTTTTTTTTAATTAATATACTTAAACAAAAATTGCAAGTTAAAAAATAAATGATTACAAAAAAAATTTCAACAGATTGGTAAAATTGACAAATTAATTTTATAAAACATTATTTTACATAATATAATAACAATATTAAAGTTATTGTTCATAATTTCTTCTTTTTTTTTAAAAAAAAAAAAGAAAAGTATAATTCATGTAACAAAAATTGATGGGAAGTTATTAAGTATACATCAACAATGTAAGGGTTTTTTTTTGGTAATATTTTGGGATAAATGGTTTTTTACACTTAGCATACTTTTCATTCACAACTTATTAACATTTAAAACTTACATGCATGCACACCTTTACTATTATTATAATTTTTGTTGTTGTTGTAAATAATATTATTATATATTATATTATTATTATATAATATCTAATAAGATATTGTATAACATGTGTGACAACTTACTAACTTGTTCAAATTGTGAACATGCACCATACAATATAAATAACAATGTTCATTTATTTATTTTTGAAATTATAAAGTTAAATTTGTTTTTTGTTTTTTTTGAAATTCAAAACAACTAAAATCACAGGAAGCTTGTTTTTTTTTTTTTTTATATAATTATTACAAATAATCTGTTATCCAACAAGAAATTCGATATGATTTTAAATTAAATAATAATAAAAAAATAACTGACTAAATTTTTTTTGCCACTTTATTAATTTAATTACAGTCCAACAGTATCTCAAGTGCATATTAATGCCCCTAGAACCCCATTTTTATATATATATATTTTTTTTTTATGTTTACCACCTTTTTCCATTATTCGCAAGAAAAAAAAAAAGAAGGAAGCTAAGACTTTAATTTTAGGGTGAATTACATACATTTTTTTTTCTTTTTTATTAATTATATTAATGTTAGAAAATATTTTTTTAATAAAAAAAAAAAAAAAGAATGTAAATAAAACTTACAAGAACGGGGTTCACAGGCTGCGCCAAACCGTCTACTGACTAGCCAATGTTTAACTACATCAAAACACTATAGTTTTAAATAAATAATCCGTATTAAATAACGTATGATTTTTGTTTGTTTGTTTTGTTTTAACTACTAAATATATGTATATATATAGAGAGAGAGAGATTCGTTTTTTTTTGTTTTTTGTTCCCCATTCCCAAATCTTCTAAACATTATAAATATAGAAACACACACACATTATACTAAAAAAAAAGTGACTTTTTTTTATTACCCCTAACCCCCAAAATTTTCATAACATTCAAAAATGTATTATGTTTAGGGTAATCACTTTCTTATTTATTTATTTATTTATTTTAATATATGCATTAAGCAACGTAGGTGAACCGATGGCTTGCAGAAAGACGGATGGGCTCAGCCCGTAGGATGTACTATGATCAACATGGGCCTTCTCCTGAAACAAATAGGGATATTCTTCTTTCAACACTATTAAGTTGATCTCATTAACGTAATTTTTTCATTAAACTTTCATTTAATCTAAAAATAAAAATTTTCAATTTATGGAAATAAATAAGGTAAGTTAAATTAAAGCAAATCGGATTACATCAATTGCCAATTATATAAATTAATACTTCAATGGTTTCAATGTATAAAAAAAACTGTGACCATGCAATATTATTACACTTTTCTAACCAATCAAATATTTTATTCTAATTCATTTATTTTTTTTTAAGAACATGTCCAATTTCTTGAAATCAAGCATATGCTTTTTCAAGATATGTTCTAACATTTAAAATACTCGACTAGCATCTCTTTGTGCAAATGGGTGAATTCTATATCTCCATAAGGATGTACATAATTAAGTTCATTATTTTAATATGAATACATTTAATGCAATATAAGATAAATTCACTAGGTCAGCTTCAGCTGAGATACTTCTTGCAGCATGTCATGTTTTAACTACTGATTGCAAACACAAGAGAGATTCCACCAAAGCCACGAGCACACACACATACACATATACACAGTTCCGGCAGTCCATAAAGTTATGAAATATAGAACTGTATTGACACTTTTTGGTCACTTTGTTAAGGTTTTTATAAATGGCAGAGTTAGCCAAGTGTAATGGCGCTGCTAACTCTTCATCACAATTTGATATCTCTATTAGAAGGGAAAATTAGTTTCCACTGTCATGGATTTATCTATACAAGATCAAACGAAATAGATAAATATATTAAACGTTTATACTATAAAATTTCATAATACTATTTTAATAAGAGAGTTACACTAAATGTCATAATTTCAACAATATTTAGGTCACATGTATGTTCACAACTGCTCATTGCGAATTAATGAAATAATTTTTTTTTTAACTTCATGGGATTCAAATTAAATTTAATAGCATCAAATAAAGAAAACATTAGCTTAGCGGTAGCGCGCTGGGCTCCCACGCGAAGGGAAAGAACACTGTCCAGAAGCAAGTCATACTGAGCTTTATAAGAATTCCAAATTTGAACAAAATCGTTTAATCGAATGTGCGAACTTTACAGAAAAGGTTATTGAGAGTTTTGGAATTTTCTTGAAAACGATTATATCAATTTTTCTTTGAACGTGACATGCTAACTGCACAGATATACCCCTATCTATCACTTTTATTGCAAAATTTAAAAAAAAAAAAAAAATTTTTAGGCAGTTTTGGTTTGGTTATTTGGTTGGCGCTATCTGCTGGACACATTTCTTCCTGCTTGGGTAAGTAATTGTCCCCCACTACCACTACATTTAATGTTACGACAACTAAGTGAAATTTGAAGTG
Source organism: Triatoma infestans (assembly GCA_011037195.1). Classification (NCBI taxonomy): domain Eukaryota; kingdom Metazoa; phylum Arthropoda; class Insecta; order Hemiptera; family Reduviidae; genus Triatoma; species Triatoma infestans. The sequence continues at coordinate 51,818 of JAAEAF010004814.1, read as the reverse complement.
CAAAAAAAAACATAATTGTATTATGTATGCAGTATTCTATTATTATATATTCTGTATTATGCAATTAAGAAATCCGTGTAATTGTTTCACTGCAGATTTTTTTTTAAACAAATAAAACTGAAGTAGTAATAGGGTCGGCAGTGCCCTATTTATAAATTTATAATTTTCTTCTGAGATTGTGTCCGTCAGTAGATTCCTAATGCTTCATTGTGTCCGGATTTGCAAGATTTCTTCTATCATGAGATTCTGGTTTATTTAGGAGACGATGACTACCAATTTTTATATATGATCGAAATAAATGGTAGTCAATATCTCTAAACAATATCGATAAACTAGATTCTATTGATAGGAAAAATTCCGAAACCGGCTAGAATCTAAGAAGCAAAAAAAAAAAATACTATTTCTGACACAATCTCAGAAGAAAATTATATGAAATTAATGTAGAACAGAATTAAAGAATCCAAGACCTGCTTATTAAAGAAGTTTGGCATGCACGGGCTCTTTTTATTTCTTGTTATTTCCAATCTCTTTTTGTGTTTGTATTGTTTTGTGTAAAATCAATTAACATCATATAAACTACATTACTATTTAGATGTCAAGAATCTTTATAACTTGTTTTTATTATATTAAAAGTACGGTTTATATAATGCGGACAATAAAATATACACGATGGTTGTATTAATTCTTGAATGTTTACTATATTCCAAAGTATTCGAACATTCAAGCACTAAGTTTTTGAAGGATATTGCAATTATATCTTTATTTTTTTTTTTTCTTCTTTTGCTTAAATTTTTTATTAATATTTTCATACCTCTAATACACTTTATGAACACTAAATTAAATTTTTAATTAATAAATAAAATATCGTGTTTAAAATTCTACAAGCGAAATACATTAATAAAACAAGTGCGTTCTTCAGTATCATAATTTTACCTATGTGCATCACAGGATTATCCCAGTTTTACTTCCCTTCCGGAGGAAAGCGAGTTCTCGTCTGAAAAAAATAGTTTCTTCTTTGTAAAGACAGAACACGTTAACTGCTAAACTAACGCCAAATTTTTCACAGTTAATAATGAAAAAACAACTAACAAAGAAAAGTGGCAAAACAAAATGTGTTTTAACGAATTGAACACGACATTATTATTAACGTTTCCTCAGATTCCATGTAACTTTTGATTTAATCCATTATTCATTCTTAACGAAATCTTAATTATCATAGATATATGTACATTGTATATATCAATTTATTAAGCATATTAAAATAATTAGAATAAAATAAAAATATTTATATATATAGTATTAGTGCATATCAAAATTTATTCATTTTTATTAAACCAAATTTTTTTTATATGGTGGGAACAATCAAAGACAGTAAAAATGCGAATAGAAAAATCAATATAGAGTTGTGATCAATTAAAGTTTAATTGCCAAAGTGAAAAATATTTTTTTTTTTAATTGACGCATTTTTTTTTTACTTTCAATTATTTATTTCTAAAGATGATAAAAAGAAGTCAGATAAGACAATCTTATATTGTTTAAACTTCCAGTGCATTATATTTTCCAATAAAACACTAACTATATAAAAATTATCTAGTTAATTATAATACCTATAATATAATTATAACACCACCTCGTGAAAATTATAGCATTTTATTTTTAATATTTCCACTAATCATTTTCTAAACAACTTCTTTCTTTTTTAAAAATTTATTAAATATGGAAGATTCACAGTTTTAAATTTGATTTTATTAAATATTTAAAAGGTCTTGTATTAAGCAAAACCAATTTAATTTTAATTTCTCTTCCTCTATGTAAATTTATAATACAAGTTCAATATGTAACTATAAGCGTCGGAGATAGTCGCATCATCCAACCTCCCAACGTAGTATAAGTGTTCCTAGGTATCTGTCTATATAAGTCTGCCTATTATGGCGAGCTTGTTCGTCTTCTTAGTAAATCGCTCTCCTCTATCCTGATTTGCCCGCTCACCTCAAACCTATTCAATTCATATCCTTTCAAAAAGACAACTTCCCGTTTCTCCGAAAAATTCACATATTTTCTTTTCTTTCTTTTTTTTCTCTTTCATAGATCCACTTTTTTATAGGAACCAAAAATTCCCAAATTACTTTTCTTTTCTAGCAAAATGAGTCTCTTAATTGCTTTAGAGATGATACAAGCTTAGAAGGCAAGCAGCTAATTTTGTTACAGCTAGGCAAGCAGTCTAATTTTGTTTAATCTCCAAGAGATCAGCATACTCTTCTTCATGTATTTTTCCAATCCAAAATAACATTACCTGGCAGCCCCCAAATACGCTGACTGCACTCGCGATTAATAATTAATTGAAGAAGTTGAGATTCAAAGACAAAGCCATTCTTCAGTGTCAATTTGTTATAACAATTTCATGTCCCTAATGTGTTTTGACTTTTTCCCACTGCTGAGATCATATTAAGGGAGATGCTTTCTACAGTTTTCATTATAGGAAATTGTAGGATGAGTCTAGACTATGATGTCCATATCGCCCACAAAAGTTAGTATTTTGGAAAGACATGTCTACATGAGGTCTAAATACCAGACTCCCTGATAACTTTCTCTTAGGCTAAATTCAAAAGGTGATAGACAAGAGCGCCATCTTGTCTTAATTTTAGGAGCTTGCAAATTTTAAGAGACTGATATAACACAGTGTTAGCCGAGTAATTTACCGCAGGAAAAAGTAGACTGTGGAAGGGCATGATTATTTAAAGAGGTGTGATTACTCACAAAGACTCCGGATTTTTGTTATGATATCAACTTGAACTTCCAATTTCAATGTAACCAATCTTTCATAGTTTAGATCAACCCATTTTACCACCATTTTTAGAATATTAGGTAATAATCAATGCAGACTAAGGAAAGTAGAAACCAATGTTAAATAATCAAATATTATTTATACTATAAACAATTAAAAACAAATTTACTTACAAATTGGTCCAACATAGTTGCTTGGAAAAAGACCTACTGCGCCCTTGCATTCTCCCTTCCACCATGAAGGTTCATCTTTGGCCAAAATAGTAACTAAATCGTCTTTCTCAAAACTTAATTCATCCTCATTTTGAGCTACGTACTGATATAGTGCAACTACTCTCTCTGTATAAAATTAAAAATAAAATAAACTTTTAATGTTAATTACAAAAAAATTAAATACAGTGTATTTTTCCTATTGAAGATAATTAAAAAAAATTTTATAATATCAGCCTCTTCCATAGTCTGACTTAAAATTAATCACCTAATAGATTATCATTAAGGCCTGACTCTGAAGTTTTTCTAGAAGCAGGTTGAGAACCTCTTCCACCAAGAAGTTTAACATAAGATGCCGGGAACCAACCAATTTGCCTCTTTTTACCTTTAGCCTGCAAAAAAAAACAAACAGATATTTTACAAGTTTTTATTGAAAAAAAAAATATATATATATTTTTTTTTTTTTTTATTTTTTTTTAAGACAATACCTGTAATTCTCCTTCCCACCAGCCTGTCGCTGTCTTTTTCCTAATCATTATCAGTTGACCTCTCTGAAGACTAAGTTGTTCTGAACTAGTTGCTTGGTATGGTGCAATTACCGTTGCAATTAATGGTTTCCTACTCTTGCTCTAAAAGTTAATATATAAAATAAATATTAATAAAATCAAAAATTATTATAAACTTTTATATTCTTTGGGTTAACCGTGTTGAGTTTAATACTTAAAAAAAAATCATTATATTTTTCAATAACTAATATTTTCCATATTATCGATGAAAACTGATGAGAAAGCAATACAAATTAGAAAGGTGAATATGAAAACCAAAAATAAGAAACTATATAGGAAAATAACCTTACTCATCCTTCTATCTATAGAAAATTAAACCAAAATTTTCATTAAGATTTGGGAATTAATTTGACTTCATTTTCACAAAAAGAGCATTAAATTCTGTGAAAAAAGTATACGTTACATTTGCAAGAATTATCTGACTTTAATTAAAGTTGCTCAAATATACGTAGTTTTAACACTCTTTTCCAAAAATTGGGTCAAAATTTCTTTCAAGTTAAAAGATAAGCTCAGAAATGTCACTTTTCTGAGAATTTTTTTTTTTTTTTTAATCTTAATTGCGATACATTAAAATAAGGGAGACTTAAGTATCGCTTATTTTGTTGTAAATATGGTAATATTTCTCTCCTAGCATCATTTTTTTTTTATCAACCTTCTACATATCACGCCGTTCATTATTAGATTCATTTACAAAATCAATGAGATATCACTCAAGTATAGTTTGTTCCAAATAAAAGGATCTAAGATTATCTTAGTTTTCATACAATTAGGGAACACTATTCTTATCCAAAATGATAGTCACAACAGTATTTAAAAATCAATATTAAATGACAAGACATCATAAATAAAGCTTATATATGGGAGTATATAAGATTCCTTAAGCAATCGAATTATAAAGAAGTTTGAGAGTAATTTGGCTTTAATTTTTTCTAAAGATAATATTGTTTTATAATCGTTCTACCATTCGCTTTCAATCAATCTGCTAATTTTCAATTTAGAAGCCAATTAACAAAAAAACAATGGACACAAAAACTATTAGCAAAGCACTACCTTAGTATCACTTTCTTCTCCACTTCCTGACTCCACCTGTTGATTCAAATGCAAACATAAATAAACAAATATAAAGCGGAAATCATTTAGATTCATGAAGCAAAAAAAAAATAGCGCAGTACACATAAGAGACATAAAAAGCATTTGCAATATAAGCTAAACAACTGTTTTTAGATGTGCAACAGAACAAACCTGTGAAGATAAAGTCGTAAAATCAGGTGTAGCAGCCCTACCATCTCCAGTTATCTGAAAAGAGTTATGCGCACGAGATATAAATATCTACTTCCCATAACCAAACCCATAAATGACAAACATGTGAAACACTGACATTAAACATAAATTACTTGTATTACGGTATTGTATTTTGGATCTTTTTTTTTATTGATAAACAAAGATAATAAGAGAAAAAAACCTGTGGTTCTATAGAAACAGTTGTTGTTTTCTGTTCGATTATTTGAGGTTCTTCAACAGGTACTGGAGATACGGCCGCAGGTGATTTAGGTGTAGGTGTTACTGAAGTAGTTGTGGTTGTTTCTAAAACTGAACTGATTAATGTCGGTGTAGTACTGACGATCTCTTCTACCGGTTCCGCTACAGGCTGTAAATAAAACAATTCAATTACTTACTCAAAATGCATTCTGAGATTTATTTCCAAAAATTATTCTTTATCATAAATTACTCACCACTGTTTCACATTTCTGAACATAATTAGAAGGAAATATACCAGACCGGTTTCCAATTACACCAGTCCACCAGTCTCCATCTTTAGCAATTACCAATATAGTTTCACCTTGATCAAAAGTAAGGTCGCCAACTTCGTCTGATGCATACGGATACATGGATATGTAGTATTCTGTAAAATATAACTTTTGTAAATAAAGTGAGCAATGAAAGATATACCAGCTTTCAGTTTGATTTTCAAGATACGCTACAAATTTGTCGCTTACATCATAGTTGAAAAAGTAAAAAAGAAATTGATTGTTTAAATGCGTAAATAAAAGAAGTAGTTATAGCTCTTTATTGCTTGTTCAAGAGTAAAAAAAAAAATTAGCAATTACATATTTTTATAAACTCTTTACTCCTAGTACGAGAAAAAGTATTGGAATCGTGTCAAATTTTGGAAAATTTTATAAATAAAAAAAAAAACGTTTAATGTGTAGACATAAGAAAGAAACATAAATTATGAAATTAATGAAACGAGTAGTAATAATTGAAAAAAGTTTCAACTATATGGACGCACGATACTTTATAATTGACAAATATAATTCTCTTACTAATACAAAAAATACTGCGCAATGTATTTGTAAATAGAAATAAGATGAAAAAAAACCTTTAAATAAATATACACCATGAGATATTTAATAAAATACATTAAAACAGATAATGAAAATAAGTTACTTTGCATGTTTATTTTTTAAATATTTAATTCAAAGGCCTAATATTTATATTAAAGAAAAACAATTACCATTTGCCACAAACCAAGTAACTTTTCTCTTTTGAGCCACTTTGTTGAAAAAATTATTCCTTTTATTAAAAAAAGAATCTTTATAAGGTGGAAAGATACACATTACTGATCAATTTAGATTCACTAATAAGTGGAAAGTCATTGATAAACTATTTTTAAGAGAATTTTGATTAGATAAAGAAAGATATTTGTAAAAACAAAAGCCCCAAATTACAGTTTACATTGCTACATATGGGTGTGTGTATGTGTGCGCGCGCGTTTCTTATTTTAATGTCCTGAAATTAGTTTTTGGGTTATTTTGAATAATTTAAAATTACATATTGATTTAGAATTTTAGATGATGCTTTCTCTTCTTTCCGTTAAGGGGCTGTATGTGTTTATTTTATATTGAGTTTTTACTGTTTATTGTAAATATGAAACAATAAACAATTTTTATTACTCTGAGTGTACTAACTGAATCTGCTCTGTGCAAGTCTATGTTATCATACTGTTTTGACAAAAACATCCTGGCAATGGGCGAACGCCCGAAACCGGTCGATGACTACCAAAGGAACCAGGCTACCACAGAAAATATCTTTCAAATAAACTACTTCCTTTTCCACCAACTTAATTGCTCTTTTTTAAAATAAGCCAAATTATTTTGCAAATCGTAAAATTAGTAAAACTAATCTTACTTTATTAAAACTAGTTTTACTAAATATCTGCCGAAAAATTCGTTAATTTTGGTTTATTTCTGTACAATTTAATTATGTTTGAACTTCATTTTCATATTTTTTATTTAGAAATCTTTATTATAAGTATTTGTTTAATATGTGTTCAGTTAGATCATAATAAATAAATAAAAGAACTGTTGTTGTGGTGGTTGGTTCCGCAGAGCTAGAATGCGTCAGAGACATTTTCCTTGGTAGCCTGCTTCATTTTGTGGTCATCGACCGGTTTCGGACGTTCGCCCATCTTCAGGATGCGTTTGTCAGACAGTGTGATAACACAGACTTGCAAGAGTGTATAAACTGAATACACTGTGTACATTCAGTGTATAAACTGAATTTGCTCTGTGCAAGTCTGTGTTATCACACTGTCTGACAAACGCATCCTGAAGATGGGCGAACGTCCGAAACCGGTCGATGACCACAATATGAAGCAGGTTACCACGGAAAATGTCTCTGAAAAAAACTGTGTAATTCTCAAAGTTCTGATTGAACTTTCTTACTCGAATTTCTTATCAATGATGTTTAGTTAACCCTTAACTCGCACCGTTAGTGGAATCGTAGGCTCTGGGGGATTCCGAAATTAAGAACAATAAACATCCATTTAGGAATAAAGTTATTTTTCTACTATGTGCATAATATTAAGGCAACTAAACCTTCAATAAAAATGCCAAGAAGAAAATTTATTATTTAGTAATTTGATAAGTGCAAAGAGTAAGTTGGTTGTTTTATAATGAGAGGATCCTAAAAATTATATCTACGGTGAACAGTTTCGAAAACTAATACGAAGAAAATAACTTCCACCAAGAAAGCAAAAACTGCATCCTACATAATAAATATATTCTTAAGCAACATATAAGAGACAAATTTTTCGCCTAATATTATAATAGATATTAATGTTTTCCTTGCTTATCGGCCGTTAAAGTATTGTCATTAAAATTCGTGAAGTTCGGCCAGAAGTAAAAAAAACAAAAAACAAGATGAATTCTTACCAACGGTTCGATAAATTTATTATCTTTATCAAGGCTTACAAAATATTGTTGCGGTTAAAATCTTTGCCGGATAATGTGGATTCATAAAATTGAAATATACCAAAAAATAAATAAATAAAATATATATATATATACGAAATATATATATAAATTTAATACATATCAATTTTATGAATCTATATTTATGTGTCAAAGACTGTAATATAAACAATATTTTGCAGGCCTTGAAAAAGATAATAAATTTATCGAAACATTGGCAGGAATGCATCTAGTATTTTTACTTCTGGCCGAACCTCACAAATTTTAATAACATAATAGATAATAATTAATCATCAGAGATATTTTACGTGATAGCCTGCTTCTTTTTGTGGTCATCAACCGGTTTCGGGCGCTGGCCCATCATCAGGATGTCTGAGTGTATCAACTAAATTTGCTCAAAATAGACTGTGCAAGTCTATGTTATCACACAGTTTTGACAAAAACATCCTGATGATAGGCGAGAGTCCGAAACTGGTCGATCATAAAAAGAAGCAGGTTATAACGGCAAATATCTCTGATGCTTTCCAGTTCTGCGGAACCAACCACAACAACGATAATAATTAAGCCATAATTTCGAAAACTGAATATCTCTCTATTCGTCAGCTGTACCTCTGCTTAAATAAATGTGTACTCTGACAACCCAAAATGATTGATTGATTACCTTGCTGTTCTGTAGGTAATGTTCCTGTAGTTATCTCAGTAACAGATTGATTTTGGACTGTAAGAGGTGATGTTATAGGCGCCTCTTCCAACTTAACATAAGATTTAGGGAACCATCCTTCAGCTAAATTTAGCTGTCCGTAACACCATTGATCCTAAAAAAAAAAATATTAAAACCCTTTAGAACACAGATGTAATTTTTTATGAAATTTATTTAACAATAATACTTACTTGAAGTTCAGTTACAGTAAATGAATCTCCTTTCAGGAATGATAACTGTCCGCCCTTTCTAGCAGTAAATGGGTACAAAGCAATTGCTGTCATATTAACTGCTTTGCCTAATCCAAGTATAGGATCTAATCCAACGGGTACAGAAGGTCCATCTTCTACTAAAGATCCACTTTCAGAAACATTCTCTGCTACTTCAGCTATACCTCTGCTTAAATAAAGAATGCAATAGTATAATTAAAAAAAAAAAAGTAAGATAATTAAAATGTTTTATATATATAAGTTTTTTCGAATGCTTACTCTAATGGTGTCTTAGCGCCAATATTATTAGAGATAACATCTGTTCCTAACCCAGCGGAATCAAGAGGTTCTACATAAGATTCTGGAAACCAACCAGTTACGCCTCTTAGTTCTCCAGAAAGCCAGCCAGGTTCAGCAACTTGATTAGTTGGTACCTATAAATAAAATAATTCTTTTAAACTAATAAAGGATCTTCTATCCATTCATTATTTTATCTTAAATTATTTTCAAAGACAATATCCTAAAAATAGTTTATGGATTAAGTTTTTCTGATATTAACCATTAAGGCACAATTCAGGAAACTGCACTAAGTGCCATTTCCATAACACTTACGAAAAATCAATTCTGTGATCACATGCGGACACAACAAGCACACTAAACAATCCCCAACAAAAACTATAACAATGCGAATGAAAGCCCTAAGTCACTGAGGCTTTCGATTAAATTTCGACATGGACCTACGATCGAGCATTGAGTTGCAACTGAAAATTGCGCCTATTGACGAATAATCGACTATAAGTTAAGTTTCTCCATCTCTGAGACAAAATCCTGAACTGATTTTAAAAAAACTCTCATGAACTAGAATTTTTAGTAGCCAGGGTTGTGCGAGCTCTCTTGGAATGTTGCCTACTAAACCTATAGGCAAATAACCATCTCGCACTGAGTAAAGAATTCATCAACCCTCTAAAGTTGATCCGTTTTAGAACTTTAGAACACGTTTCAAAATAACTGGGATTTCTTACCGACTGAAGCGCTAAAAATGTATAATCGGAAAAAAATTAAATAACCACTGATCGGCATTAAGATTTAACCACTGTTAAATAGTTGCTAAAGATGAGAGTAACCTAAAATTAAAACAAACATATTTACTAACAAATATTTTGCGTAATATGTATATATAAATTATTATATAAAAACAATTATATTTACGACACAACACACCCAATCATACTAATTACATCCATCCTTCACTATACTTTCCAATTATCTTGTTTGCTGAGAGACTCGTCAAGGAATCTGTTTCGAATGACAAATGGCGTTAAGCAGGGCCAAAAATGATTTTTTGTTATACCAATGCACAAAAGCAAAAATAGGCAACGGATTATAATAGCTCAGTGGTCCCTGAGAGACCGAGGTCCCTGGTTCGAGTCCAGTGCTATTTTTTCGATTTTTTTTTCTTCCTAGGAGCCTTTACAGCAAACTAGATGATCTGTAGTTGAGCAAACTAGCCTCTAGATCAGCAGTCGCCAATATTTTGATCCTCAGGACCACCAAGCAGAAAATATTTAATCTCGCGGACCACTACCACATTTTTTTGGAGTAGGGGAAAGTTCCCCAACTGATGGGGTGGGTTATTAAATGTCCCCCTCCTCCAAAACAACATTGACGTGTTTCAGCGAATTTTAAAAATTGTACTAATTTGAAAGTTTTTCAGGTGCCAAGTTTTCATCCTCGGTCCTCGGCCCTCAACACTGTATTTTCTCAATGAAATGGCAACCAAAGTCAAATGACGATTATGATTAAGTAATGTTAACTTAATAATTACAATAAAAGGAATATTTGTATTCAATCAGTGTGAAACATGTTGCTGCTTCTTAGATAAAAATTCTTCGATTCTTGGGTCCACTGTACTAACAGCAACACAAAAGCTAGCTTGCAGTGCAAGTTGACAACGGTACTTATTTTTAATTGCCGCAACTGCCGAGAATGTTTTTTCGCCTAAATATGTTGTGAATGGCAATAATATTTTAATAGCCTTCTGATTTTGATATTGGACACTCATTTTTGACATTACACCTAAAGTGAGCTCTTGTTATGTCTGAATTAAATTTAATTTTGAGGGTGTCGTCGGATGTTAGTTCGATTAAGCTTTCCTTTCGAATAATAGTGTAAAGTGAAAAGTATGCTGACTTAGTATACTTTTACTTGTTTGTGTTTTGTACAGTTTTTTGTCTGTGTTTTGAAAATAAATGTGTTGAGGACCGAGCTTTGCCTTTTTTCTTTTACCTGAACCCAACCCGTCTCTACCGAGTTTGTCGGAGCAGCCACAGGCTTTTCTCTTAAATGTAACATACGGAAAAGGCCGATAACGTTTTAGCAGAGGATAACTTCACACCAGTGGGAAGACGGGAAATTTGACTGAAGCTATCAAAGAAATCCTTGTTCGTTAACAATTCTTTCGCAGACCACCGTTTGGCGACCGCTGCTCTAGATGATCAACAGTGTTGTCAGTAACGATAGAACACTGTCCGGTGGCCGGCAATGCACTAAGAAAGCTCCGGTCGCCAATGACCATTGATATTGACGCACCTTAAAAAAAAACTATGGGCAAAGAAAAAAAAGGAAAAAATAGACCCAAAAAGTGGGTAGGGAAAAAAATATTAGATTAAGATTATCAATTTGACTTATTCAATATTAAATCTTTAAAACTTAACCTCCTTTTTCCCCATATATTGCACATGTAACTAAAGTCAAAATGAATATATTATTTAGATGATTTTTACCAGTATAATATCTCCTGGTTGAAAGGATAATTCGTCCGCATTTCTTGCCACAAATTCATACAATCCTCTATATTTAGTATAACCTGAAAATTGATAATAAAGGAAATTACACAGTGCCAAAAAAATCCATTATTGATGTTGCAGATCTTTAATTTGATATAATATTATTAATGAATGTTACCTGGCCTATCAGCAACATTCTCTTCTGGCCAAGCTTGCGTAGAAACAGTCTCCCAAGCTGCATCTCCCCAGCTATTATCCAATCGGGTGTTACCTTTGAGTTCCAATAACTAAAAAATCAGAAAATAAATATATACATTTGTTATAAATAATCAATTTGACTTGGCTAATGTTAAAACTATTTCTATTTAAAGTTAACCTTGTTTCTTTTTTCTTCATATATGTTATAGAGTCTCTCACATTCTGTTAACATTGAGTTTAGCTCAGTTTTTAAATTCTCCAACTGAGAATTATTATTTTCAACGTCAGTTACTTTATTTTTCACCTGAAAAATATATGAAGAAAAAGGATTAGTAAAATTTGAGTATTTATCAGTTTTCTATAAATAGTTAATGGACTTTAATCTAAGTTTACGGAAAATAAGTTTATGGAAAATAAGTTTGCAATTTTTATTCAAAATTTTTATGCACCCATCAATGGTTTTAATCACGCAGTAATACAAAATAAGTAATAGAATCTATAATTCTCTAAATAAATTCAATTATTCTTAACACTCCAATACAAAATTGAAAGCAATAAATTAAAACAAACATATTATTCTAACTTAATATGACATCCATAAAAACGAACAAAAATTATATGCTATTTTTTATTTATAAAGTGATTTATTTCAAAAACCATAGTAACATATAATAAATTATGGGATAAAATCCGAGGATTGAAAATTATTCAAATGGAGATATTTTGGGTAGCCTTAATATTTAGTAAGTAACTTGAGATTAAATTTAACAAAGAAAACATAAAATATTCTAAGTATGTAATTATGTTCACAGTAAAATGTTCAAAGGTAACAGGAATATGGATGTCAACTATGTTGCCATTACCTCGAGATCTAGAATTACTTATAGATTCAATGTACGATGATGGATATTCAGCAGAATATTTAGTTAAATATGATGATATTAACGGCGATGATCTAGCTCAATCTGATCTATTACTGGGCTGGGAAAAACCTTTGGATAGGAGTCATGAGAATTCAGTTATGAAAATCGTTGATCCAGACAGGTTAAGTTCAAAAACAAAAAATAGCCTTCAATTTCTTGGACTAATTCATTAAAAACAGTTTAATTTAATACATTTAAGGGATGGTGCAAGAAGTTTACCTGCATGGATGAATTATTCTAAAGCTGTGTTCGTTCCGAATGAAATAGACTACAAAATACGTGCACGCCATAGATTTCACCCTCATAGTGGAAGAATGGGAGGAACTTTACAAAAGCAAGTAGAACTAGATAATCCTGATGAAAGCTTTGATGCTAATAGAGAAATCAATCAGGCCGATCAGGTGATTTTATTATTTATATAGAATTAAATCGAATAATAATTTTTTTTTTTACATATTTGGAAACAATTTCGTGGGATGTGATAAAAAAATCATTTATGTTTTCTCATCGGATATAACAACCTGGATTTATTTATAGGAATCCAAATCTGGTGTGAAACAATCAAATGACTTTCTCTAATTTTTTCTACCTTGTTTTTATTGAAAACTTGGGCCTTTTTACTGAAGCTTATTGGAGCTAAAAATGCAGGTGATGGGAAATATATATGACTATCAAGGTCACCTAATGTCTTAAATGTATGGTTTTTTTTTAATAAGTCACTTAGTAATACAGACTTAGTAAGTCACCAAGACAGGCACTGCTCTTTTCAATTTCAACAAACTAAACATTCACAGTTTGCAGGTAGTAAGCCTAAAATTGAACACATATATGGAATCACAAAAACTTTTCAACGCGTAGTTTAAAGAAAATCGACAGAACCGTTTTCAAGCAATTTCAGAAAACAAAACGGAAAAAAAAAGTCCATCGATAAAGGGATTGGAACGAACTTTCGTATCGGATCGAATGGTGTTTTTTTTCCATGGGAGCTTATAGCGATTTTTCTTTATTGAGAAATATGTTTTCCTCTAAAGTGCTATCCAAGTACACAATTTTACCAACTACACAAAATTAATTACAAGTGAATAGATTGCCAAAATTCCTGGTTTCAAGAAAATTAGTAAACCGGAAGTTTTCGCGAATTTCTCCATAAAAACACCGACGAATTTCATTAATTTGGTACACTAACTATTAAATTTGTCAATTACAATTTTATTTATGTTTACGAACTTTGTGGCAAAGAATGATGTTGGCTGGTGCAGTAGAAGGGTAGAGTTGGCTGTATTAGATCGCTTGAAACACAATATGGTTAGTTGAAACTCTTACTGATCTAACTACTCAAGGCTACTGAGGCTAACTTACTGAAACTAACTAGCCTATAGAAGGATTTTTGCTGAGAGCGAGTTGATATAAGCAGTTTTTTTGAGTAACTCAGAGTTGAGTTCTAGATTCCAGTAGCAGTAAGCTGTTGAGTGCTTGGTTATTGCCTTCTTAGTCGCATGTTTCGACTTCCTAAAGTATTGGTTTAGCTCTTCAAGTGTTGCTTGCTAATCCCTCACGGTTAATCTTCAGCCCTCAGATTGTCAAACTTTTACACATTTTCCTAGCTCTTGGTGAGAGCTAGGTCTCACTAAGGTGCCTAGCTTTTAGTGGAAAGCTTAGCTCTAAAGTTGTAGGCCATGGTAAGAACAGTTGATGGTTGCGATTGATCGGTTAGTGTCAGAATATACGGGTTACAACAGCACACCTATTCGACTGAAATAGTAGGATGTAGGCATTTCAAATTTTTATCTAGTTCAAATTTTCATATAATTATTGCAGATCGGGCCCTGGTTTGTATTACAAATACACAAGACGTGTGAGGATCGATAAGATTAAATATTTTAGTTTTGGGCTTCATCAAATTTTCAAACTTTTAAAATCATTCGAGTCATAATTTTATATAAAATCTTTGAATACGGATATAACGTTTCTAACAACCCGATTTACAACGACATTAACATTCCCTTTGTTTGTATCCTCATTAAGGATACGTAAGCGCAAGCTTACTATCTTCCCAACAAAATGTTCAACTCTCCGCAGTAACTCTCCTCTTACCTTCCTCTCTTAACTTCTTGATAATCCCACTTTCTGTTGAAGCAGAAATGGCTAGGATCTTCTACAATATGTTCAACATTCAAAATGGAGAGTTTGCACAACACATGATCAAGATGACAAATGAATTTATATCAAATAAGTTTCTTGTTACTACAATTGTTGTACGTGTAAATATTAACAATAAAGGGAAAACCAAAATTCAAGTTAGTTGATAAAAAAAAATTATGCTTAACAGGTAACCATGTCATCAAACTCGAACAGGGCAGACACTTCTGAAAATTTAGACTTCTTGTTACCAATTCCAGATTATGGACCCACTTCTAGGTCACAAATCTTCACAGTTAACAAAATTAAACCTAAGACAAAAGAATTTTCACCAAAACCATTGAAGCAATCATTTATGAATAGCTTCATTATACCACAACTTCCAGAAATGCAAGTTATAACACCAGGTCCTGAAATGATTTTAGTAACACCGCCACCACGTGATGTAAGATGAAGCCAAAATTTTAAATTGAACCTAACATTAAAATTATTTATGAAGTATATATACTAATATTTCTGAAACAACCTTCTTAATATTATAAAATACATAAAATTTCGTTTGAAAAATTTAATTCTAATTATTTTTATTTCAGACAGCAGACAGTCTCCCCCCTTCTTTACTAGGGTTGGTAGATCGGTTCAGAAAACAGTTCAAACAAATAAAAAACGAAAATTTTACGAAGAATGGAATTAGTACACTAGAAGAACTTCATACAAAACTGTTACAAATGAGAAAATGGAATGATGACTATATTCAAACAAGGAAAAGTGAAGAAGAAAAACAATTATCACTGATGGAAGATAGTAACGGTTTTTGTAACATAAAAAAACATAGAGCAATAAGGCCACTTATAACACATACTAGAATGTCACATCCTGGACACAGAGAAACATATATTGCTCATGTTAAGCCACTTACAATACATCAACGCAACAACAAAGGTTATATATAAGAAGAAGTTAAATAAACATTTTTAGTTTTCACGATTATTATTTTTTAAATTATTGAATCACAATTTTCCAGAAAAAAAATTATCAAATATTTTATAAAGAATTTATTCCTAAATTTCAGTCGACGTAATAATGACTTTTTACATTCTCTTTTTGCTGCTGTACGAGTATTTATTGCACTCCTCAGATTTCTTAATTGACTTTACAACCGGAAATACATGTTTTAGATCACCTGAGTCCGAAAAAGCAATAGTTAGAAATATATATATATATATAAACTTCTGTACTTGTGTGAATTTTTACGCACCTTTGTTACTACAACAAATCAAAATCGAAAAATTGCTGGATGTACCAAATCGATTATCTAGAAAACCCAGTGGAACCAAGAGGAAGGTTTCGTCAACTTTCTTTAAGCATCATTTTATTCAAAATAAGAATTTTTATTTTTCAAAGATTTTTCAAAAACGAGAACGCATGGCTTTAATAAATAGCTTTTCAATTTTCCTTCAACAGGTTTCTTTAAACTTGGAATTACTTTTTTTTTTAATTTAAGGCGCGTCAACATTTATGGTCATTGGCGCCCAGAGCCTTCTCAGTGCACTGCCGACCTCCGGACAGTGTTTTCTAGTTACAGACAATACTGTCTCTCACCGGATACTGAGCTGTAGAGGTTCCTAAGAAGAAAAAAATCTAAGGGTTAGCACAGCTGGACTCGAACTTCGGGTCCTCCGCGTGAGAGTCCAGTACATTTGGACTTACTATACCTATTTTTTATTTTTTATTATAAGTATTAATTTGGACTTACTATCTCTATACCTATTACTTTTATTTGAAACTTCGCGCTTCCCCCAAAACTGTGATTTTATTATAGCATTATTACATCCAGCTATAAAATATTGAAGACAACTAATTTTGAATTTAGTAACTAGTCCAAATTGAAAAACATGTCAGGTTAAAATTTTTTCCCATCCTGAAAAAAGGATGAAATAAATAAACACACCCCATTTTACAATATTTTTTCTTTACAAAAAAATTCATTTTAATAGTCGGCGTTGTAGCATTATATTACTTTCTGCATTTATCCTATTTCTATTTAATTTTAATAGCTGTTTATTGGAAGAACGAATATCTATCTTTTCACTGGAATATGTTTATTTTTCAATTTCTAACAAGTATTGAAGGGTTATTGTGGTTTGGTTCCGCAGAGCTGGAAAGCATCAAAGATATTTTTCGTGATAGCCTGCTTCTTTTTGTGGTCATAGACCGGTTTTGGGCGTTCGCCCATCATCAGGATGCTTTTTGTCAAACAGTGTGATAACATAGATTTGCTCTGTGCAAGTTATTACACTGTCTAATAAAAACATCCTGATGATGGGCGACACCAGAAACCGGTCGATGACCAGAAAAAGAAACAGGCTATCACGGAAATTATCTCTGATGCTTTCCAACTCTATGGAACAAACCACAATAACACTTCAATTGAAAAATTCGTTGCTACTTCTCCTTCCCAAGAAAAATGTGGCGGCAAATAAAAATGGATCTTGAATCTAAAAGCCTACATAATAAAAAATAAAATATTGGCTAATTAACTCGTGCAACACATACTTACACAGTCCATTCGCTAAAAACAATTTTTTTTCGCACTCAGGGGACCTAAAAACATGTACTTCCGGGAAAACTCAATTTTTAGAAATTTGACACGATCGGAATACTTTCACTCTTACTCCTAGCAAAAGAAAGTAAAAAGAAAAAGAAATAATCTTTATGTCAAAATCGGAGTGCAGAGTTTTACACCTATAGTCTATTTTTTATTTGTTAGTTCAAATTTAAAATTACGAGTGTCTGTAATACGCTAAATATTTCCTCCATCCAAATTATATACATAAAAAAGAAATTAATTAAATAGTTTGACGGTGCAGAATTTAAGTAATTTCAACTATTTATGTTATAAAACTAAATAATACAAAAAGGAGAGGGCAATATTAGGGGAGTATAGTTCCTGTAAATATTTTCTGCCTAATCATATGCGTAAATAATTTAGACCCACATAATTAAATTCAGATGTCTATATATTAAGTTTTATGTATTGCTTTCATTTACAAATTTTTAGGGTAAAAGTAAAAATAAAATCAATAATACTTTACTATTCATCAAGCAACTACTTAAAAAAAAAAAATTTTGGTGTGTAACACTCACACAACTTTCTCTTACTCCAGTTCTCAAAATTATAATTGACAAATTTTATAGTTTGTGTACCATATTTAATGAAATTTGTCGAAAACTGAAAAAAATACTGTTCAGTAAAAAAGCACTTCCGGTTTACTGATTTCCTTTAAACTCGGAATTTTGGCCATCTGTTTATTTCTAATTAATTTTCTTGGATGATGGAATTGTATAATCAACTATGATAGTACTTTAGACAAAAACATAACCCCACCTTTCCCCCAAAAGTGCCCTTAAATGAATTTTCCCAGACAAATCTTTCAAATAAAAGTTGTTGATCTTTGTATGTTTAGTTTATATACGAAGTTTCAAGAAAATCGTCCGAGCTATTTTTGAGAAAATTGCGAAAAAGTGAAAAAAATCTTTTAGTAAAATGGTAATGTAAACGCACTTGCGGTTATTCGATGTTTTTCAAACTCGGAATTTTAACAAAATATTTAATTCTAATTAACATTATTTAGATGATAGAATTGTCTAATAAACTGAAATAGCAGTTAAGATGAAAACCTAACCTCACCCCTCCCCTAGAAATGCCCTTAAATGAATTTTCCAAGAGAAATGTTTCAAATAAAAGTTGTAGCTCTTGTATGTGTAGTTGATATACCAACTTTAAAGAAAATCGTCGGAGCCATTTTTGAGAAAATCGCACAAACGTTAAAAAAAAAAACTAGCCAAGTGATACTTCCAGCTGAGAAATTTTGACAGATAACGCACCGTCAGATCCCATGGTGATACCTAAACGTAATATCAAATTTCAACTTTCTACGATTTTTCGCTTTTGAGCTATACTGTTCAGATACATATACACACACACACACACACACACACACACGGGCCATTTTCTAAAAACCACTTTTTTGGACTCCAGGGGACCTCAAAACGGATATTTCCGGCGAAAACTGGATATCGAAAATTTGACACGATTACAATACTTCCTCTTACTAGGAGTAAGAGAAAGTAAAAAAAAAAACTTTATTTCAGAAGCGCGACACACAACTATCTTTGATTTCAAGTTAAAGTATGTAAGAATTATTACAGAAATAAAGTTTCTTTTCAACAAAAAAAAAACCTGGAGTGAAACACTCACATACTTCTCTCAATGCAGTTAACACAAATTATAAAATTGATCAATTTTCTTTACACTTGTAAATTTGTATTGAATTGTCGTAACATAAATCTATAGATGGTGGGGGTACATGTTAGTTAGCACCCAAGTAACTTTAGTGTGTTTACACTGAGCACCAAATATTATTTGAAATGTTGTTGCATCATAAATTCTTCAGAACAACCCTAAAATAAATTTTTCTAAAAATATGTCCGAAACAAAAGTGGATATCTTTATAACTAGTGGTAAGTGTTCTCCAGTAAGAAATCGTTATTATATTCACCCACTTTCGAGAAAATTCCAAAAACTCAAACATTATTATCAATAATTTTTGTTACTTCAATAAGTTATCAATAAGTTCAAAAAAACTCAAAATTAAGTTATTCAATTTGGATTTTTTACTTTCACTCTCTCCCTAGTAAAAGGAAGTATTGTAAACGTGTCAAATTTTCAATATCGCGTTTTCTCTGGATATATCCGTTTTTAAGGTCCCCTGAGTCCAAAAAAGTGGTTTTCAGCAAATGGTCTGTGTGTGTATGTGAACAGCATGGCTCAAAAACGAAAAACCGTAGAAAGTTGAATCTTGATATTCCGTTTAGGTATCACCATAGCATCTGACAGTAGGTCATCTGTTACAATTCCTCAACCGGAAGTACCACTTTACTTCTTTTTTTTGCGTTTGTATCAAAAATGGCTCCGACGATTTTCTTCAAACTCTGTGTATGAACTACACTACAAAGAGCTACCACGTTTATTTGAAATGTTTCTCTGGAAAAATTCATTTAAGGGCCGTTATGGGGGTGAGGATGGAGTTAGGTTTTCATCTAAACTGCTATATCAGTTTATTAAACAAATTTTATCATCTAAATAATGTTAATTAGAATTAAATATGTTGTTGAAATTCCGAGTTTCAAAAAAAATCGGATAACCGGAAGTGCGTTTGCATTACTACTTTACTAAATGATTTTTTCACTTTTTCACGATTTTCTCGAAAATGTCTCCGACGATTTTCTTGAAACATCCTACATAAACTAAACATACAAAGATCTACAACTTTTATTTAAAACATTTCTCTGGGAAAATTCATTTAAGGGCACTTTTGGAGGAGGGGTGGGGTATTTTTTTCACTAAAGTGCTATCATAAGTTGATTATATACAATTCTATCGTCCAAACAAAATTAATTAGAAATAAATAGATGGCCAAAATTCCGAGTTTCCAGAAAATCTGAAACCGGAAGTGCGCTTTTACTGGACAGTTTTTTCCAGTTTTCGACGAATTTCATTAAATTTGGCACACAAACTATAAAATTCGTCAATTATAATTTTGAGAACTGGAGTAAGAGAAAGTTTGTGTGAGTGTTTCACACTCGATTTTTCTTAATTTAAGGCGAGTCAACATCTATGGTCATTAGCGCCCGGAGCCTTCTCAGGCACTGCCGACCTCCGGACAGTGTTCTCTCGTTTCAGACAACTCCGCCCCATCAGCAAACAGTGAGCTGTAGAGGCTCCTAGACAGAAAAAGTCTAAGGGCAGCACTGGACTCGAACGCGGGACCTCCGCGTGGGAGTCCAACTCGCTAACCACTGAGCTAATCCCTTCCCTTCCTGATCGTCTTGTTGGTTGGTTGGAATTCTTTTAATGCATATTCATTTTAGAAAGACCTTTAATGGATCCTAATATTAGTAGAAACACTGCACTCAAATGGATATTTAAGAGGGGAGCTTAACGTTCTCTAAGAATCCCCCAAAAGAAATCAATTTTCAAATAAAAAGTGGCAGGCATTTATGTGTTTATATAATATACGAAGTTTAGAGAAAATCGTTGGACCCGTTTCTAAGAAAATCGCAAAAACTTCAACAAAATTCAGTAAAGTTCCAGCTGGTTTTGACCGAAACTTTTGTGACAGAGGCGGTGTTGGTAACTAATCGGAATACCAAGTTATGGCCTCCTGCGATTATTTTTGTTTTTTAGATTCGCTAAAAATAATTTTTGCTTATTGTTATAGAGTAAGAGAAAGTAAGCAAAAAAACTATAATTCATAAAACTTACTTGTTCTTCCAAATCAGCTAATTTATCTTTCAAATTTTTCACTACTATTGTCTTATTATTGAATGCCAACACGTCGGCTTTCTCTTCCGCAGAATCCTTTCCTTGAAGTTTCCCTTGAGCTTCAAGTTTTGCTTTCTGCTGACTGAGTGCCACTACCTATTGCAAATAAAGAAACAAATAACTATAATAGTTTCTAAAACAGGAACTAAGCAAAAGTTCATCATGATTTATTTTCCCCTTTAGGCAATCTTGATTTACCTGTTGATTTCGTTGTTTTAACAAGGCTTTTAGTTTATTATATTCGGCAAGATTTTGATCTCTAGTAGCTCGCATACCATCAATGACCGACTTCACAGATGTCACACCACATCGTGTTTCAGATATTTGACAAGATAATTCTTTTACTTTTTCTTCCTAGTAAACAAAAAATAAGATCTTGATAAATTTGTAAACATCTTAATTATTTCCATTAGAAAATGCTTAATAAAATAAAACCTTCTGCGATAATTCAATTGATAATGCTTGACTTTTAGCTTTTAAGCTTAACACAAACTCTTGTTGCTTCTGTCTTTGGTTCTGTAACTCTTGATTTCTCTGCATTTCCCATTCCAGCTGCCTCTGTCTTTCCATTTCTCTAAAAATAAGAATATATAATTTGTAAATCTAATTAATATCATAAATTTATCTACATTTGAGATTTATTGAACAGTTCTCGGACTGCCGCTGTTCCAATTTCTTCCTTGAAAGAGATAGCCAAAGAATATTTCTGCAAGCCTCTTACATGATCATCACATGTTTGAGAAAACTTGCATTGTTTTTCTATGAGAACTCTATCGATTAATGTTTCATATAATAATTTGTGAAGGCTGGCGAAATTAAGAACAACGTCCAAGTTTTGATGAAGCTCGATAATTCCGGTGCTTTCGCTTTGTTTCCCAATCTAAAAATGAAATTGAAATACACAAGTAGTCTTCGACACCATTAAGGAAAATGATGCCAAGTTAGTTCTAGGGCATGGAATGAAAATTAAAATAACTGTTTATCTTCTAAAGGAGGAGACGACATAAAGGAAGTCATACAAAATTAAGTTCAGAAATTCCACTCAGAATCACGCGTTCAACTCACGTGTCAGTGGACAATACGTAGCACTGATAATGTTCAACTCTTTCTCAAGATTATCACGCAGTGTATATTATGTATGTCACGCCACTTTCACCGACTACAAAAATTGTTTTGAAAATTCGTCAATATGAAGACCATTTCTAAAATAGAAAAAATGGAAACTCAATTTTGCAGCAATTTTGAGAAGGTCGTGTGAGTGTTTCACACCAGACTGTTTATATGTGATGTATAAAAATATGTGATATCTATCTACCGCACTGTATAAAAATATTAGATAAAATCTGTGACGCTTTATGTCAGTTTTTTTGATATCCGTGTTTCTGTCACTGTACAGATTCCCCAGGGGTTTCCATTAACAATCGCAAGCTCCCAGGAGCAGGCGAAGCCGCCGAGTGGGTAATACAATACCATTTTATACATACAATAATTATACATGTGTGCGTATATGTGTTTATCTTTAAAATGATGTATTCTTGCGAAGGGATTGCTGTTAGTCCACATTCCAAACCTTAGCAGGGGCAGTGAGCTATAATGATTTTACCTTAAATAGTATTTAAATTGAAATAGGTTTGGAATATTGACCAAGTCTCTCCCTCTCACTGTATACACCATTTTCAAGATCTCGTCAATAGCGGGTAAACCAAATTTGTATAGAGAGAAAGTCAAATTTAGACTACGGAGCACCGATTTCAAAATATTTGGAAAAATATAAAAAAATTATAACAAAACTAAACTTTTTTTGTCAGTTCTTCTGTTTATAAATAAACGGAAAATCAGGTTCGAGCGTGCTTTATTTTACACATACACACATCTAAATGTATATATAAAAAACTATAGTAGCCTAACTCGCAGCTAGTGGGGTATTGATGGGATGTTATTGGAAACTCTATAATAGAGTGCAAATCAGATATGTCTATATCGTACATTATGTATAAAAGTATACATGCTTAGATAGTTATATAGACAGACCCACAGACATACATCAAATATCCCAGGTCCTATTTTATTAGTAAAGGTACTAAACAAAGAAATGACAAATAAAAAGTAACTTTTACATATTTATGTTTTGTTTTTTTTGGGACAACAAATAAAAGATATGTTCGTTATTCGAATCAAGCACATCACTAATATCTTAAGAGCTTCTCTAAGTAATATTGGCTTTCAAGACGTTCAAAGTTTAAACACCACGGTTTAGGCAACTGCAATGAAATTCTTTTATAGAAATATTCTTGTAATGAAAATCCAATTGAAATACCTCCTAGCAGCCTCTCTCTGTTCTTGAGCTCTTTTTCTTTCTTCCTCTTTGGCCTTTTCAATTTCTTTTTGTCTCTCAACTTGTCTTTCGAATTCTTCTTGTCTTTTTCTTTCTTGTTCTAACCTGCAGAACATTTTTTTAATTTAATAAATGATTTAGATAGTAAAGGGAGTGGCTACATGCCAAATCTACTGCGACCTAATAGATCGACTATGACTCCCTATACTCAATGACTGAAGAGAGGATGCAGCCGCCTATGTAATATACAATATACATATACAATGTGTGATTATGAGCTACAATTTGCTTGTGCATATGCTAAAACCAAATAGTTGCACATATCAACTACTTCTGCAGATCCTGTATGTATGTTGTTGATATGATGGCGGCAACATCCCTGGAGAATTCTTTCCCCCATGTCGTGAAAAGACTAAATTTACATATTTAGGACGAAACAACAAGTCAATTAGCCAATTCTTCAGAAATTTTGGCTTTCTTGCGGGTATATCTATCTAACATTTACTCTGCATCCCACAAATATACAATACACTAAGGGTCACATTAGGAAATTGATGTGTCCAGCTTCTAGAGTTTAGCATACCCAAGGATAAACTCTAGTTTACTAACTAATACACTCACTTGAACTTCCATTCTTTATAATCCATAGTCGGATACAAACATATACTCTCAGAAAAGCCACACTAGATTTCGTAAGTCACCTAAAGCTTCGCTTTCTGGCCAAACCTTCCTCACACCTTATTTATAAAATATTCAGCAATTAAATATTTCCAAAATAATTTATTCGAGTTTAGCAGAGTCGCTTTAAGCATAAACTTGAATCTGTGGGACTTCCAGTTAAAGACCCTTGAATAATGGCTAAATTTGGTAAATGTTCAGATACTTTACTTACATTTACAACATTTTTCAATGATTTATGCTATTAAGAAAATTTATAAAAAATAACGAAAACAAGAAATTACTTTCTTCTAGTAGTAGTATATATATAACTCACCTGATTTTTTCTTGTTTTTCTCTTTCTTCGCGTTCCTTTCTTTCTCGTTCTTCTTGCTCTTTCTTTTGTATTTCTAAAAGCGCTTTTCGTCTACGATCAAGTTCCGCTTGTCCCTTTTCAAAGTTCTCCTTACGCTTGTCCTCAAATGTAACTATGTAATTAAAAACGGAAATTGTATTAAAAATAATTTAATCGAGTTATAGAATAAAAAAGCTAAGAACAGAGTTTTGATCCTGAATTTTCAAATTCTATATAATAGTACACACAATTTAACTTTTTTAAAAATAGTTTTACTTGTTTCTTAAAGACTACCTTGACTGAGGCCGGCCATAGGATCTCCCTGGTCTGAGGTAGCAGACAAGCTATTGTTTCTAGCTCTTCTTAGTGTAGGTGGTACGAGATTTGGAGGTAACGTAGGCGGCAATGTTTCACCAGCTCGAGCCAAGTCACAAAGGTGAAGTGCCAAAACAAATTCTTCACATGAAAGTCGACCATCGGCGTCCATGTCAGACAGTCCCCTGGCATTAATAAATTAAGGAATATAATGCCAAGATAATATGCAATGTATGGAAAACCCAATAGAAACTTAACCTACCAAATCTGAGCTAATATTGGTTGGGGAAGTTTAGAAGCCAAGAGAATGTTTCTTGCTTGAACACCAGTAAGAAATCCAGATCTTGTCTTGTCAGTAGTGTTAAATAATTGAGTGTATTTTAGCTTGGAAGCCTGGGGAACTGCCCATTCCACAAGGGGAGGAGAACTCAATGTTAAACTAAAAAAGAAGAAAAATATAAATTTATGAAAAATATTAAAATATAAAACTAGAGAAAATAATTACAATAACTTACGGAGATTCTACGGAAGCTGCCCTATCAACCAGAGGATGTACAGCCGGAGTGACGAGAGGTGGAGATGGAGGTGCAGGCTGGGAAACTGGTACAGCGCTTGGTGGGTTAGGCAGAGCGGTTATTAGATTTGAGAGAGTATTTGGAGGTACAGCTACGTTAGTAGGTGCAGGTGTCAATGGAGGCATAGGAGTTAATGGCGGCATGACTCCACTACTGACTATGGGTTGTATTGGCTGAGGAGGAGTGGCCGATGTAAGTGAAGCCTGGCTAATTAAAGGCTGCGTCATTATTGGCTGTTGTGTAATAAGCGGTTGAGGAGGAATTGTTGGAGGTGGGACAACAGTTTGGGAAGGAATAACTGATTGCGCTGGCATCAGAGGCTGCTGCGTCAATAAGGGCTGCTGCGTCATTACGGGCTGCTGCATCAGTGGTTGCTGAGGTAAAACTGTTTGCTGGGTTAATATTGGTTGTTGCAGAACCGGCTGGGGAGGAAGTTGAGGTAACGGAGGTTTAGCAGGGCGCATTACTTGAGGTAAAGGAGGTATAGGAGGAGCAGGAGTAAGAGGCTGTACAAGGGGCGGAGACACAACTGGAGAAGGTCCGCCTGAAGGTGGTGAGATATGACTTGGTGGGCGTACAGGTGTTACATTAGAA
Organism: Triatoma infestans; assembly: GCA_011037195.1. Taxonomy (NCBI): domain Eukaryota; kingdom Metazoa; phylum Arthropoda; class Insecta; order Hemiptera; family Reduviidae; genus Triatoma; species Triatoma infestans. The sequence continues at coordinate 25,831 of JAAEAF010004814.1, read as the reverse complement.
GAAAATCCACTACTTAATCCGGGAATTAAAGGAGCATTGCTTGGTAGAGGTGGTATTGGAGGCTTGGTGACCGTTGTCAAAAGAGCTAAAACAAAAATTCCCTCATATAAGTGTCTCAGACATTTTATCTGCACAAATAATTAAAATTAATATTTAGAAGAAGCAAACACAATAAAATATACAGAAAATAAAAGTAAATCAACAACTATTTTTACTGACTCAGAACAATCAAAAAAATTATTTTACTTTTACAAAAAAAGTGGTACAAAAATGAAAAATACGGCATGAGAAGACTATCTGCAGAAGCTAGATTGAATTATTTTTAAAAAAAGTTAGTACAGATAATATCAAGCATAGAGTTCCAGCAACAAGAGATTCCAGTGACTACTGAGGATCTCGTCTACGATAAAGGAATAGGTGTCTGGGTGATGGGTTTAACCGAGGTTTATAGTCCCAATTAACCTAAGGAAAACAAATAGCAAGTAATCACTCGATAATAATAACGCTGCCGAGATTCAGCAGCTCTTTGAGTTATAAGTTCCTTCCAGGTTAATTCAAGGCCTGGCGTTGGCTAGGCAGCGAAACAAGTTTCTTTTACGTTTCCCCTGCAAGCCGATAAAGACAACGAGACAGCATATCGCCTTACTCCAAGAATATGATGAGCGAAAGTTCTGATTATGCCCGATTAATGAATTTTTTAAAGGCCCGCTTCGAACCGACCATTTTCTGGTATTTCAACTTGCGAGAAATGTATTACGATAAGAATGTGGGCAAAATGAACAATGTGCATTAATCATAAGACTGGTAACTGGTATCTCCAGGTTAGAGATGGCGGAAAATCATAGTTCGTCTGCAATCACTATTCAAGACTTCTCCAGCAAAGATGTGGGGCATGAGGATGATTGCAAGCCGAAGAAATACTTAATTATGAATGGGCCTGGCAAGAGACAGCTTACATAGTTGTAACAGGAAAAACTAAAATGGCACTTTGGATGCGGGTTATTCCTCAGGGAAGAAAATCCAACACGACAATCCCTTACAGGAGTTCCTCTCGATACTCCTAATTCTTATAAAAAAAAATAAACTGAAGAATTTACTAGATGAGAGAAGTCATAGAAAAACGAATTGGCATCGCAGAGGGTGGCTGGCCTCCTTCCATTATTTAAACTAATCTATCTAATGAATTATGAAAATAGAATAAAAGCAGAATAAACAAAAAAGATAAATAAATTTTGAAAGTCATACCAGCTCCATAATTCTTCAGGCTAGAATTTTGCCTGAGTGCATGCGATATTGGGCTTAGTTACTACATACATTAACTTATTATGTATTAGTGCTTGGGTGAAATACAAATTCAGATAGAACTGAACATTCAGCCATTAGTGAAAAACTTTCTCCTGGCTCCGAAATTATCAGATTATAAAGGTTATTTTCTTAGCTCATAAGAGGATAATAATCAAATATAAAAAGCTCATGTTTGAATACCATCTCAATTCTTCAAAGCTAAACTTATGACTGACCATATTTAATATCATTATCCACTCTATGTTTAATACATTAAATACGTGATGTAACACAAACATCCCAAGAAATTCTTTCGATAACTACTATTCTCGGTTGAATCGCAGAGCAAAACAATGGTCAATTTGCAATATTATCTTCATAAAATTGGAAATTAAGAAGGTGATTTCGAACAAATCTATTCCAACGACTGAACCATAAGAAAATTCCCGTTCCATTCTAGGAAGTCTTTGAATACACGATTTTGAGTAGCGAAGAGAGAAAAAAGTGATTTCTAAAAATCTTTTAAGATTTTAGACAATTTCATCTTTAATAACTCCGCGCTTGACAAGAATATCCAAAAAATTCCTATATTATTTGAAGCAAATCTGCTTTCTATGATGAACTATTCGGTAATTTTTTACTTTACCTACATTCAATAGAAGGCAAGCAGCACAAGGTGCACCTGCCATTTAATAATGGCACCTAATAGTATTTGAACAAACTTTTAGGAAACTGGTTTATCTAAATTTAAAGTAAGAATGTATACTCACCAGGTTGCGATACAAGTGCCAGAAGAGCTGGTGGCAATGATTTTGGAATATCAAAACCTCTGAGTTTTAAATTAATAAGTTTACAAGCAATGCTGAATTCATTAATATTCATTTTTCCATCGGCATCAGTATCTGCTAATGCCCTGAATAAGAGAAAGAATGGTAAAAAATGCAAGGCAGTAGATATCCACAAATTTATGCAATAAACTAACTCATTACTAACCAAATCACGCCAAGTATAGCAGGTGGTAATTGGGATTGCAATAGGAATCCTTTTGCCTGATCTCCTGTGACAATACCATTGATGGGTTTTAGGGCGAGGAACTGTTGTTCAAAACGTGCTCGTTCGGCAGGAGTAATTACATACGGATCCATTGTTAAGTTTATCCTAATTGAAAAAACATTAAATCTAATTTTTTGGTGTTGCTTCTAGGTATAAAAATGGGATACGAAGTTTAACTATTTAAAAATACTAATAAGAAACTAATAAAATGTGTAACGTTAACCTAAATTTAAAATAAATAATTAACGTTTTATTACTGATAACTATGCATCTGTCCCTACTTTGTTTTAGGTTATAATAGAAATTTATTTACCTCAAAAATACCTTCGGTTATATTGATAGTAGAATCTCTTTCTCTTAAAACTAACTCAGTCGCATAACTAATGTTTGAAATTTAGGAACTACTTTATTTCATGAGAAATGAACCGGGGTCCTATGTTATTAAAAGGAAGTACTATTACGAGGGCTACACCCCCTTGCAAAGACATTAACCACTGCCGCTGCCGCTCTACGTCTGGATGAAAAGTGTAGTACTTTGCCAGATAAATCAATATAATGAATCGTACTGACAACTGACTTTTTTTTATTACATTCCATTTTACCTAATTGAAAACTTTAAGTTAGAACTTCAATTAACTATCATAATACTTAAAAGTAGCATAGTGATTTTGTTTTTTAATATTATTACTAAAAGAAATAAAGTGATAAGAACCACTCAAACTTCATCCACGCTCCTAGCGTCTCAATTGTGAATTAGAAGGTCTTATAATCTGGCACTCCTTTCAAATCATAATAGTATTGCTCAGAACTCTGTCAGATATCAAATTTAAATGTATTCGCGATAACATTTTAATATTGATGCGTTATTATTAAGAGTTTTAAAAAAATATCAGACAACTCCCCTGAAAGGTATGTCACTAAAATATAAAACAAATATGATGGCTAAAAGTTAATACTAGGCATTGTTTAAGCAGTTTTTCACAATAAAAGTTAATTTAAATAATTGAATGAATAGCATTAGTATAATTCTTATTGTTGATTAAAATATATATATACATTCATTCATTCATTTATTGCATATATAAAAATTAAATACTGAAAAACATGCATGGTGTTCTCGATCGTATTACATTTTCATTTATTAGCACATTCCTTAAAAAAAAAAATATTATTATTACATCATTTGCGGATATTTTTTTTAAACAATAATTGATCTTGTATTTGAATAAACACGTGCATAATTCAAAATTACATTTTCAAATATCCAAAATATTGGAATGGAGTAACTTAAAAAGCCATAAGTGACTTGCAGTATTGGAAATGTTTAAATAAATTAAGTTTATTAAAACGACCAATAGCACAGAACACATTTCGAACACATTGTTTTAGCTTCAGTAGTATTTTTTATTTTATCTTATTTTTTTATAACTAACCGGAAAGGCAAGGATTCACTGTTTAGAAAAAAATAATTGCATTTAAAATTATAAAGATATTATTATTAATTAAATGCGTAATGAAAAAAACTTCGTGACGAATAAAAAAGAAAATCTATCAATATTCCGATTCAAATTGATCATTCTGTTTTCACTATAAAAATATTAAATAAGTTTCAGTTTTATACGGAGATACAGTTCGATAATTCTGAAATCTCTTAAGTTTATGAATAAAAAAACTCAGTTGAAAAAATTTAAAAATAAAAATACAAGTAATTTGAGAGCAAGCATTGTCCTATAATACTGATAGCCTACTAGTTGTAGGAAGCATTGTCCGCTATAATTGATAGCTCACGATTTGTAACATTTTAAAAATGCGTTTTTTAAAATTCATATTGTCAATATTTTTTCTATAGAATACTTTTCTATTTTTAGCAGTAATATTTGCTAATAAAAAAAAATTAGAAATCTTTAATTTTTTTTATTTTTATTATAAATTCACAATCTACATAAATAAATATAAGTGAATGTGATGATGAATGACGTGATTAGCTGGAGGAGAGATGCTACCCAGAGGTAACACTCTCGCAGCAGTAACTTCCTATTTAGTATACCTTATTCCGTTCGTTAAGTTCCAATCTTTTTGGTCTCGTTTATGGATTCCAAGTTAGTATTGTGTCGATATACATCGATAATGTTAATATTAGAAAAAAAGTTCAATCGCTTCAAAAAATTGTCGCTTAGTCTGTTTTTTTTTTTTTGTTTTTTTTAATTTAAGGCGCGTCAACATGGTCATTGGCGCCCGGAGCCTTCTCGGTGCACTGCCGGCCTCCTGACATGTTCTTTCGTTATAAACAACAATGTCCATCACCGGACAGTGTAGGGGCTCGTAGGAAGAAAAAATCTAAGGACAGCACAGCAGGACTCGAAGCCGGGTCCTCCACGTAGGAGTCCAGTGCGCTAACCCACTGAGCTAATCGCTTCCCCTCAGGTTGTTTGTTTTTTTTAAACCTTTCATTCACTTACAAATAATCATTGTTATGGTTCCTTCTGAAAAAAGAAAAATTCAGAATTAATAGACAAAATAAAAAAGAATAGAAATTAATGAATGATTGCCAACATTATTTATAAATTTTTGATTTTTTCGAAATCTGAGACGGACGATTAATTCATTAAGAGAAAGATATAAAAATTAAACGATCAAAATTATATTTTTACTGTCTAATAATTGTTGGGTCCCTGACTAATTTTGTCATTTTCTAAAAATCTCGTGATTAGGGGAAAATGCTTTCAGAGAATGGCCTGCATTGATGTTCTATGTGTGAACAATTCGAAACAAAAAATCGTACGAAGCTCAAACTATATTACTTGAGAACTGGTCCTTCCAACAGAATATATACTGCCACAGGTGGGCCCCCCCTTGGATTCCCCATTCAATCTCACTTTCACATCAACTTCTGTTTCATTAATAAACGTCCAGGCGTGTTCATGGGAAGCCGCGAAGTTATTTTTCTCAAAATTGGCACTTTAATATTATATATGGTAAAACCAATATGATATTATATAATTACAAGGAGTGCTCTCTAGCACCTCTAGCGCTCAACCACTCAACCCTCTTAAATTTTCAAGAAAAATCTGTGTCAAATGGTGCAAAACCGCTTAAAAATCGTCCAACCGAATTTGCAATGTTAACGCATGTCACGGAGGCTCAGCCCCCATGGCGCCCTGCCCCCTGGGAGGCCTGCCAAAAAAGAATGTAAGAATAAATAAAACACATAAAGTAAGGTCAAATGTACAGTTATAAAACTTATTTCTAAACAATGTATTTAAATAGTTTCAAAACGTTGAATTATTATCCTTATTTTGAACGACATCTCAACCTACAGTTGCAGTTCCACATATAGTCCAACATGATCAATACTCTGTCCTTGAGTCTTAATAATACTTATAGCAAAAGCTAAAACTATAGGGAATTGTCGTCTGTGTTAAAACAAATGGATGCTTAGTTTTATCACCTTATCCAATTTAATACGTGGCAAAGGAAACGACTTCTCCTTTAAGATCACCAGTCATATTTTTACCGGTAATTGAATATTAGCCAATTTAACAGTTTTTTTTAATCGTAAGTGTTTGACACTTAGACGATTTTTTCGTATTGCAATTTACATAGCTTTGATTTATTTATTCATTTATTTACTACAAAGGCTCAACCCCTGTCTCTCCTCGGCAAGTTGCCGATGCGCGATATTGTGTGCATGCACTTCCTCAATTGTTCAATATTAATTATTTTTGCAACATTTCATTTAGCAATGTTTAGAAATTGTTAGCATACTTACTATAAATGATATATATTAAATTGTCTAAAATTGGATTGGAATGTGGACTAATATCGACTCTCTCCTTATTATACATCATTTTAAAATGTCGTCAAAAGGTGGTAAGCCTGATGGGTTGAAATAAAGCCAAAATCAGCTACGACGCACCGTTTTTTATAACTAACTTATTATTCGTACATTTAGGAAAAATAAGGAAAAATTGTAACAGATCTAAACCTAGTTCTCAGTTTAACTATCAATAAATAAATATTAAAAATTATTACATAGTCATTGTTAGGCTTTTTACTTTCATCTGTTTGTTTTAAGAGTAATTATAGCTAGCGTGTCAGATTTTCGAAATTCACATTTCATCGGAAAACATATTTAGAGGTCATCCTTAGCACAAAAAACTAGTTTCCAGAAATTGTTTTTTCTCTTTCATGCCCTCACACTCTCTCTCTCACTCTATGAATATACAGGGTGTCCCATTTAAACGGGCCACTTCTGAAATAGCTCTTAAACGAAGAAAAATATCAAAAAAGTGAACATAACGTTTGTTTAAGTATTTGCACTCTAGTTTATGATGGTGTTAATGTTATTTGATTTTATTGCCGCCTTACACCTGAAATCGGTTATTGAAAGCTGCGATTTCCTTTTTTGCCCCCCCCCCCCATTTTTTACTACTGTATTGAAAACTACTAAAAAAAAATGAATAAAAATGCCGTTCATTTCACTTCACTTCAATATTTCAAACCGTTGCCGAGATATTCAACCATAAAGATTCAATTTTCGTCTTTTTTTCCCCTATTTCTTTGTTTCATAAACTAAAATTTAAAAGCGGATTTTCTTATTAATTTCTAATAAATAAGAGAGTTCAACTTAAAACCTATTTCAGAACCATAAGGGATTTAAAAAAAATCAGGTAAAACACCATTAAAACAAAACAGTATTCTAGTTTATTTACAAAAATCTATAGACAAAATATTTCCTATTTATCCAAAATGACCTCCTCGGCTTTAACCGGCACAAGCGCAGCCGCTAACCGTATCGTGTCTGTCGGAATTGCTAAGCAGGTTTGAATTAGATCTTCTCTAAGTGCTTCTGGAGTTGTTGGTTTCCTGACATAAATTTTTTCTTTGAGACATCCCCAAAGACAAAGTTCAAGAGGTGTTAAATCTGGCGATTTGGCGAGGAGAAAAATGAATGAGATGTTCAGTAGCCGCTGGATCGGGAAACAGGGACCGGTAAGCTGGCCTTCCTGGTCGCCAGATTTATAGCCCCTCTTGAATCTTGTTTTAACGAAGTGTATCAACTATAAATCTAAAGTATTTCAAAGTTTATTTGGAACATGTTAAAATTATTGGGGGGAGGGGGAGGCTGATGTTAAACTCATCTCTTAACCGGCTTTTTAATGTAACTTTTGATACCATCACTTATAAAAAGTTTAAGATTAAATTTTTAATATCTGGTATTTTATCCGTCTTAGTATGCATATTCATTTTATTCCTGACCGGTTGCGGATTTTCATCTATCTTCAGAGCAAATTTATTAAGTTCATGTAGAGAGTTCACTTCAACGCAATGTTTCTCTACACTTGTTGGCTTGTTGATTGTATGTATGTGCGGGAGGTTATAAGCGGTTATAAGGAGTATGCATGCTACGATGTACGAATTACCAGATGTTGTCCACCATTACAGACCCATATACATATTCATAAATTTTTAATCTGTAATAAAATTAAATTATTTAATAAGAGAAAATATTTTAACAAATTATTTAAACATTGTAGAAGCTGTGTAAAGATTAATAATAATGATTTCATTATTATCTTTATTTACATTATCTTAAAGGACTTCCTTATCTTTATTCTAATAAATATGGATAAATAGATACTGCAAAATTTTATTGTAATACCATAAAAGGGGCATTACACTTTTATGGAGATAATAATTAAGACATAATAATCACTTTAATAGTTTTTGATGCTACTTCATATAATAATAAGTCCATAAATTTATTAAATTCTTTAAATTTATTTCAACAAGCTAGGCTTGAAGGGCTAGCATATAATTCTATTGCAACCCTCGTGATGATTTAATCATAATAATGTAGCTTGCCAGCAATAAAATTTAGTTTAATTGCAATTTTATAAAGCGGCCCTTTCAATAATTTAAATGAAAACGTGAAATAATGAAAAATATTACATTGATATTCGTAATATATTCATGATTGAAGTTAAGTCTTTTATATAATGTCCGTACTTCTAACTAGATTTTCTTAATAAAGTAAAAGGCTTTGAATTTAAAAATAAAATTAAAATGGTTCAACGTTATAACTGACGACAAGTGCACAAAGATTATTGATGAAGTATAAGTCAATGTTTTTAAAAGACTTCACAATCGTAAAAGAAGAAACAATTCCACAAATCTGGGATTCAAGCTATTCTTGCACCTGGAAAAAAGACAAAAATTTAACAGAACAGAAGATTTAGCCATACAGAAGTAAGAATATTTATAAAAGTAATTGCTCAAACAAACGTTGAAGTCGCATTTGTGGAAAGAAATTGATGGTGTGTTTTGTGTGTATAGTCACCATAATTCATAAAAAAAAAGAAGGGAAATCGCAAAAAGTTCCCCGACAATATGGATTTTGGTCAAAATACCACCTTAACCGAATGGATTTTCAAAGTGAGTTTTATTTTCTTTGGCAATTTTCTCTTAACTTGGTATACCAATCACACATATAAAGAAGGGTTAGACGAAGTTAATTATTAACGCATATTGTGTTCTTTGTTTTTATTTGACACATTTTGATGGAAAAGTTCATTTTTGGATGTTTTGGTTAGGGGGTGACGTTGAAGTGTCATTTGAATGTACGTATATATGATTGCGTCTTTTAACGACAAGGGAATGGTGGTTATCCCTTTCTGCCAGCCTCTCCCTTTGGAACTTCTCTAGGATGGAATGGCGGGGCACTGCAGACTCAGGAGACACCTAGCCTAGAAGATGACGGCACATGCAGATTCTGTGGGAGATGGAGGAAACTCCGATACATCTCCTCACAGTGTGATGCCGTCATTCAAAGAAGATTTAGTAGGCTGGGTTGTTACCAGATAGGGGAGGAGGAAATATCCACCCTAGAACCCTCCAGGATCTTTGGATCCCTTAGGGAACTCAACCTGGAGAGGGTGCTGTAGATGAGCTAGCATCAGCACCAGGGGAGGGGTACAATAGATCATCAATGGTCGCGGTACAGAACCCTCGGAAAAAAAAAGGATGGAATGGCTAAGAAGTACAACTTCGAAGCTGAATATTAAAAGAGAGTGGAGCAGTAATAATAATATAAAAAACCAAGCCATTGTATGGTATACGCATGGGTTAAGAACCCCTGAGGTAACTGGGACCGGAGTGTTTCGGCCAAGGACCAGATACTCGGGGCTACTATGGGCAAGTTTCCTAGCATCGTCTACAGTTTAACCTCGATAGGCAATATCGGAATCAGGAAATTGTAATTCCATCCGATAGCCAGGCCACCATTAAAGCACTGAGCTCACATGTCATCAGTTCGAAAATGGTATGGGAATGTGTCGGCAAACTCAATGACCTGGGCAGGAGCAACAGAGTTACATATATTTTGGATGTGAGGTATGTTGACGTAGAAGGAAATGAGATGACCGATCGAAAGGCCTGCATTGCCCTTTTTTTGGAGCCTGAACCCTTCTGTGGAATAAGCGCCCAGTCTTTTTCGAGAAAAGCCTAAAAATGAAAAGGAAGCGAAGAGAGCACTTCTGTGGAAAATCCTCCCAGAACTAAGGCAAGCCTAGATCTGCCTGGGCGGCTATAACCAGAAAAGATCTGAAGTTGGCTTTTGAATATTCAAAATTAGGCTTCGTGTGCTGACGGGTTTCTTCACGGGGCATTGTAGACTCAGAAGGGAACTTGATGAAGCTGCGCCTAAAACATGATAGCCCTGCAGATTCTGTGGGGAGATGGAGAAGACTCCAGACCAGACTAATGGTCTGCGATGCTATCATCCAGAGAAGATTTGGAAGCTTGGATAGTTATGAGGGCTGGAGGACTTTCCCAGGTCCTGAGATTCCTCAGAGATCCTAATCTGGAAAGGATGCTATAGGTGAGTGAGTAGTCTCACCCTTGGCACCGGTGGGGTGGCACAATCGAATTTTTTTGGTCATAGTGCACGGTACCACGAAAAAAAATAAGAACTAAAATTGTTATCAAAATTCGGAGTTTTAATTCATTGATCGGTTGATCGAAAGTGTGAGTTTACTGAAACTTTTTTTTTTTATCAGTTTTCTGTAATTTTCACTTGAAGATATGCGTTTCTTTGAATCTGATATACAAATACGTACATAGAATCCATCACTTTTATTTGAAACATTTTTTCGAGTATTAGTTTCTGGATGAGGTGGAAAATGAGGCTCACCCACTTGAGTTGTTATTTGGCAAAAAATATTCTTCGCATAAGCTAATTAAAGAGGCATTTTCCAAGCAGATGTTAAGAACAGAATATTACTTTTACATCAAACAATACATTTTGCACTTTCCTATCTAGTTTGTGAAAAATGTAAAACTGTCATTAATAAATATAATGATACCGTAAGAAATATATAATTGACAGAGAATTTTCTTATTCCAGAAGGATTATTAAAAATATCTTAGAGGAGGGAATTAGATTAGGGTAACTCACATTGAACTCTGTGCTGGGTTCAAATTCAGGCAGTGCTTGTTCTTAGATTTTCCTGACCCAACAACCAGTAAAATGTCCCATGTTTGGCAGTAAAATCTATATCAAGAGAACATTGTCCAGAGACGGTGCAAAGGCACCGAACGAAGATGTTTCCAAAGAGATTATTAGCGAATCAAATTCCTAATAAACCATTCAATAAACATTCACTATTTTTAACCGTTTATATTACAAAATTAATGATACTGAAAATGTAACCCTTTTCGATTTAGAAAATGGTTTAGACAAACATTCTTTATTAAATAATTTATTAGTAACTTTGGAAAATATTAGATTTAAATTATAAATTTGAATTAACAATATTCACTATTTTATTTTGTAAATACGAAGGAAATCTGGTTTAATTTAGGTTAATCTATTAATATTAATCCAATTTTTGTTTAAATATTTATACAAATATTGATAGGATTCTATAATTTTCTCGTTTACATTTAAAGGTCAACTTCTTATTGATCTAATTTCGTCATATTTTACCAAACGTTTTTACCCATTTTCTCTTTCACTTACTAATTTAAGAGAAAATATGATATTCTTCCGTCAGTTTTTCGAAAGTAAATGTTGTTATATTAATAAATAGTATCTCACTTCCGCTCTGTAAGTGTGTGGGTTTATAAATAGATAGGTCACAGAAGAAAAATCTCTGAAAGTTCAAACTTTATATTCATTTGGGTTATCACCTTAGAGTATCCGGCAATTGAAATGACTTTAATAGACTTTAATTACCTACCATTTTATTGAATAAATTTTATGGCATTTTTTTATTTAATTTTCTAGGAAAAAGGATTTAACAGATTTCCTTTAAAACTTTAATACCGATTACGTACTTTAAGGTTAATCTCTAAAGTGTCATTTCAATTTTATTATCCATTCACTACCGTTCACTTTCCGTTTCCCAGAACTATGGGCTTTTCTACAAAAACGGTTTTGTTTATTTTGTTAAATTGGTATTCAAATCGTCAGGCTTTAAAATTATAATGAGTTGTTTATACGGCAATGGCCAAGAGGAGTTTTAAAGAAAAAACAGTGGCTTGGCCACTGTGTTCAGCCGGAGGTGGTGGGCATTATTGAATGCTGCCGCCTTGTGGGGGAGTGGCAGGGAGAGATCAAAGAAGTGCGGATTTTCTCTGATAGTCTGGCCGCACTCAGGGCTTTGAGTAAGCCATGGTGGAGTTCGAAATTAGTGGGAGAAGAAGGCTCAATGCTTTATCACGGAGGGGTAAGGTGCGTCTCTATTGTATACCCGGACATGCGGGAATAGAAGGCAATGAGAGGGCGGATCAGTTGGCTAGGGAGGGATCATCATTACTATTTTGTGGTCCTGAACTAGCCCTTGCCGTCACAAAGAAGTTTCGTGATAAACAGATTAGACTTTGGGAGCTGAGAGTCCCTTGGAGAAATGCTGGGGTGAACAACGCGGGGTCCGCCAGGCTAAAGATTTATAAAGCCCGTAGCAGGTAATTTGGGATTCATTCCTGTCTCTCGTAGACAATCCTAGGAACTTGGTGGGGTGACTGGACACCCAAGATGTCCAGTGGCTTGTTTAACATAGGGAGGACGTCTAGTCCCATTTGCCAGAACTGCGACGACGGAGTCAGGGAAAGGGTGTACCACTACTTATGTCAGTGTCCCCGTTCCGCTGGTACTAGGTTTCGCGACCTGGGAGGACACCCATTCTCGCAGGATTGCCTGGGCGAGTTGGAGTTTAGGGATATCTTGGGATATTGTAGATTAACCGGTAAGCTACCGGGGGAGATTGATTAAGGGAACATAGGGTATCGGGGGGATAAAAGCCACATAGGCTTAGGTCCCACGCCATTGGCACCCGGAATAATAATAATAATAATAATAAAAAGTATTTTTTGTTGCTCTACGTTTCTCGTGCCATTTGGTGCCCCTTCTTCAGGAGTTCTGCAAAATTTATTAGAGAAATTTTTTTTTTTTTTTTTTACTTTCTCAAGTATTGTAACGGTTTCAAATTTTCGATATCGAGTTTTCACCGGAAAATATCCGTTTTGAGGTCCCCTGAGTCCAAAAAAGTGGTTTTTAGCAAATGGTCTGTGTGTGAGTGTGTGTGTATATGTGAACGGCATAGCTGAAAAACGAAAAACCGTAGAAAGTTGAAACCTGATATTCCGTTTAAGTATCACATAGCATCTGACAGTGGGTCTGTCAAAATTCCTCAACCGGAAGTACCACTTTACTTTGTTTTTTTTTTACTTTTTTGCGTTTCTCAAAAATGGCTCAGACGATTTTCTTTAAACTGATGTAACTAGGTAGTACAAGCTATAACTTACTTTTTTTAAAATCTGGAAGTTCAGTAAGGACGTACGTTATGGGGGTGGAGTTGTTAGGTTTCATAAAGTGCTATTTCAGTTTATTAGACAATTCCGTCATCTAAATAATGTTAATTAGAATTAAATATGTCGCTGAAATTCCGAGTTTCAAAAAAAATCGGATAACCGGAAGTGCGTTTGCATTACCACTTTACTAAATGATTTTTTCACTTTTTCACGATTTTCTCGAAAATGTCTCCGACGATTTTCTTGAAACATGCTACATAAACGAAACATACAAAGATCTACAACTTTTATTTAAAACATTTCCCTGAGAAAATTCATTTAAGGGCACTTTTGGAGGAGAGGTGATGTTATGTTTTTCTCTAAAGTGGTTATCATAGTTGATTATACAATTCTATCATCCAAACAAAATTAGTTAGAAACAAATAGATGGCCAAAAATTCCAAGTTTTAAGAAAATTAGTAAACCGGAAGTCCCCTTTCAATGAACAGTTTTTTTTCACTTTTCGACGAATTCCGTTATATTTGGTACACAAACTATTAACATTTGTCAATTATAATTTTGAGAACAGGAGTAAGAGAAAGTTGTGTGAGTGTTTCACATTAGATTTTTTTTTTTTTTTCTTCACTATAATATTGTACAATAATGTATCTTTAAATTGCCATAAAGGAATGTAATAAAGATTGTATAATATCTGGCAGGTTGTAGAGTAGAGTGATTGATTAAATAAGTGATTCTATGCGCGGCATGGTTATATATAGGAGCTTCCAAATCTATTTTAAGATATAAATCATACTAGATCTATATCTAGGATGCTATTTTTAGTATCTGTAGTTTTTGTTTTATATAAAACCTTAAAAAAAAAAAAAAGAAGGAAATTGTATTACTTTTTAAGGAATATATATAAATTAATTTTATATTTTCTCTTACTTAGCAAATATTGCATTCTTGTCGAAGATTTTTCAAATTGAGGTTCTAACCCCGAAAATACATGTTTCGAACTTTTCTGAGTAAGAAACAAAAATTTGGTGTGAAACTTTCACACAGTTTTTTCGTACTCCGTTTTTTTTTTACAATTATATATATAAATGAGGATAAGTACCTACTTTCTAAGCTTGGAAGGTAGCGAAGTAGTTATATATTCTGACCGTAGAGCGTATCAAAACACTGAACTAACTTCATACAACATTTGAAATTTAACGCCTCCAATTCAGCGTAAAATCAATATTTTTTTTGGAAAATGTATTAAAAAAAAAAGTAAAACGTTATCTGTGCAATTAACATACTAAGTTTAAAGGAAATCATTCAAATTGTTGATGGAGAAAATTCCAAAAAAAAACTCAAACAACCTATTCAGCGAAAATCGCACTTCCGGTAAATCGCACCGATTTACATTAAATTTGGAATTCTATCAATGCTTCTAATGTGTATCAATATTATGTAGTTGGTAAACCCAAAATTGAAGTGGTACTCTTTACAGGAAAATATAAAGCTACTGTTCCCTCAGAACCCCCACCCCCAAAAAATCAATTTCCTGGGAAAATGTTTCAAATAAAAGTAATACGTATTTATGTCTGTAGATAGTATACGAAATTTAAAGAAAATCGTTGGCATTGTTTTCGCAATAATTACTAAAACCTATTCAGTAAAGTCGGCACTTCCGGTTGATGGATTTTCCCCTAATATTCTTCTTGTCTGATACGGATTTATAATATATATATAAAATTAGCTAAAAATATATTGCTTTCTCTTACTCCTAGTAAGAGGAAGTATTATAATCGTGTCAAATTTTCGATATCGAGTTTTCACTGGAAATATCCGTTTTGAGGTCCCCTGAGTCCAAAAAAGTAGTTTTTAGCAAATGGTCCGCGCGTATGTGTATGTATGTGAACAGCATAGCTCAAAAACGAAAAACCCTTAGAAAGTGAAACTTGATAAAGGTGTAGGTCCTGATTAGTATACCAGCCTCCGTATTGAAGTTTTGCGCTGTGGTCTTAGCTTCTCCAATTACACATAATATGTTTAACTTATCACTTTCTCAAGGAATCTATGCTAATTGTCTAAAACTCAGTTTTATTGTACCCATTTTCAAAGATGGTGATAAACCTTATATAACTAACTATAGGTCTATTACTATTCAGTCAACATTTTAGCTAAAGTATTTGAATCTTTGTTAATTGATAAACTTAGATTTTTATTGAAAAACACCTTCATTCCTGATCAGCATGGTTTTCTACAAGGTAGGCCTACTCTTTACTAATCTTTTAATCTTTCAAAATAATGTCTTAAATTCTCCGACTTCGGATGTCATTTACACCGACTTCGGTAAAGCATTTGATAAAGTCAATAAGTTAATCTTATTGCCAAATTGAGAGGTTATGGATTCAGGGATCCGTTATTATTATGGTTTGCAAGTTATTTGATTAACCGAAGGCAGGTAGTAAAAATACAAAATTCTTTTTCTAAGGAAGTTTTAATTCTTTCCGGTGTCCCACAAGGGTCCCATCTAGGTCCTCTTCTTTTTAATTTGTATATAAATGACATCAAATCTCAATTTTTTCAGGTTAAGTTTTTGTTATATGCCGATGATCTAAAAATATTTTTCCCTATTAGTTCAGTGAATGATTACAATTCTCCAGAGTTCGCTATATGCTCTTTTTAATTGGTGTAACAACAATGGTATGCTCCTCAATTTAATGAAATGTTGCGTTATCACTTTTCATCGTAAATATTCTCCAGTTTTATTTGAATACAAGTTGGCAATTCATTTGCTCCATAGACCTACTTATTTTAAAGATCTTGGTATTGTCATGAATCCAAATCTAACCTTTCAAAACCATTTCGAACATGTTTGTAAGAAAGCTTCTAAGTTACTAGGTTTTATTTCTAGAACTACTAGAGATTTTCATGATGTTTCTGTTATAGTCACTCTTTTCAATTCCAGTGTAGGCCCCATTCTATAATACAACTCTACTATCTATCTGGTCTCCATATCACAAATGTTATATCAACAGATTAGAGAACATTCAGAAAAGATTAACAAGGACGATTGGTGTTCGTTTAGGCTATGACTATAATAACATTCCTTACAATGAAATTTATGGTAGGTTTATAATTTCTTCATTAGAAAACAGACGTTTAAGTAATGATATATTATTTTTATACAAACTTCTAAATAATTTTATATACTGCCCATATCTTGTAAATGAAATTTATTTCAACATACCTTCTATTCAGACCACAGACACAATAATCTATTTTCAGTAAACTTTGCACAAACCAATTATTTATATCATTCACTACTTTTAAGAATTTTAAGACATGCTAATCTCTTTAACATTGACTTATTCAATACATCAGCTAAAATGATTAGAAGAATAATTGGATTATCATGATTTTATTTTATTTTGTTTTGTTTTGTTTCGATTCAGTGGTTCTACCTTCTGTTACCTGTGTAATATTTTTAAAGTACTTTTTTGCATGTTGTACTTACTTGTAGTTTATAATGGATGTATGATAGTTGTTTTGGTTAATTGTATTTTGTGTAAGCAATTATTTATGTTATATATCAGGGCTGTTTGTATAATCATTTATAAAAGGGTTATGTTGCCCGTTAATGTAAATAAATAAAAATAAATAAATAAATAAATAAAATAAAATAACATAGCTGATTATTCAATTCTACCATCCAAACAAAATTAATTAGAAATAAATAGATGGCTAAAATTCGGAGTTTCAAGAAAATTAATAAACCGGAAGTGCGCTTTTACTGTTGTTTTTTTAATTTTCGACGAATTTCATTATATTTGTTACACAAACTATAAAATTTGTCAATTATAATTTTGAGAACTGGAGTAAGAGAAAGTTGTGTGAGTATGTTTCACACCAGATTTTTTTTTTTTTTTCTTAATTTAAGGCACGTCAACATTTACGGTCATTGGCGCCCGCAGCTTTCTCAGTACACTGTATAGCCCCGGGCAGTGTTCAGTCGTTACAGAGAACACTATCCATTACCAGACAATGAACTGTAGAGGCACCTAGGAAGAAAAAAAATCTAAGGGCAGCAACAGCTGGGCTCGAACTCATGATTTTCGCGTGGGAGTCCAGTATGCTAACCACTTAGCTATTCCCTTCCCTTTTTGTTGTTATTGTTAGCGAGATTTATTTTACTGTTTATGAGAAGAAATTAATATATATTATAATGTATATGTTAATGTATTATAATATGTATGTATAAGACAGTCCCTAACAATATGGGCATTTTTAATAGTACTATAGACACTATAGACATTTTTATGTGTTTATATCAACACAGAAAAAATAAATAAAAGCGATAATTCGCAGACCGCTTGAACTAGATATTCCTCCGTTTATTTACCATTACGAGAACATGTCAATCAAAACTCGTCAACCGCAAGTGAGATTTATTAATTTCTGTTGTTTAGGGGTGGGGGAGGTTGGATTTTCTCGAAAACTCCCAATAATTTACATTAGACTTCGTACATTAACTACACACTACATGCTTATCACTTTTATTTGCATGTTTTTTTTTGGGAGGGGAAAAATTTATTTTATATGGATCCGGACCAGGAGAGATCTAATACAATTTAATTTAAAAATAAATATTCTGTGAAATTACAATGTATAAAAATGTCTATTTAAAAAGTATCTCTTAATCGATATTTATCTAGATAAATATGAAATATGTTCATTATTATCTTGACAATAGAATGTATTAATAACGTGGCACCGATTTCACTTATCTTATCAATAGGCTATGAAAGGTTCTTTTTATTTTTTTTTTTGGAATCCATAGTTTTTTTCATAAATGGATTCCGATTTTTATTGAAACCTTGTACAACGATTTTCTTTAAACCTGTGCTATCTAGGGACATAAATTCCTGTTTTTTTTATTTTTGGCATTGGCTCTGAAGGTCATAGCAATAAGGTAGATAAATAATAGCCATAGTACAAAAACAATAGATATAAACAAACCTATCACGTTCAAAATAAATTATTAGGGAAGGGATTAGGTCAGTGGTTAGAGTACTGGACTCCCACGCGGAGGACCCAGGTTCGAGTCTAGCTGTGCTGCCCTTAGATTTTTTTCTTCCTAGGAGCCTCTACAGCTCACTGTCCGTGATGGACAGTGTTGTCTGTAACAAGAGAACACTGTCCGGAAGCTGGCAGTGCACTGAGAAGGCTCTGGGCGCCAATGGCCACAAATATTGACGCTGCTTAAATTAAAAAAAAAAATAAAGAAATGAATTGTTGTAATGATATTTAATAATCAGAAATATTTTCCGTGACCACATCAATGATATTGAATAAATCAACACTCTGTGTGTACCTACATCCAGAATAAAGCTATAAACACAGCACCACACTTATTATGTGGGGGGGGGGCTCAATCCCGCACAGATAGTGACTCCCGATCAAAGATGAACGAAGAAGGCCTCCGCAGCCAACATTTGCCACTCCTGTGCGACATCAGCCCTCCCCCCAACATCTTACTCACACCAAGCTTTCATTCCTTAACCTTGTTTAAAAACACATTCATTCTAATAATTACATTCACACTAATAAATACATGCATAACAATAAATACATGCATAACAATAAATACTTGCATTTATATATATAAATAAAAACACACATACATCTCTAGATATGAACATGCATACCAATGAATTACCAATATACATATACTCATGATAAAGCATAAATATACGAGTACACTAACTACATTTTACATATTACTTGGAATTACAGCTACATCATGTAAAAAACAAAAATTCCGTTGGGAAGGGGGGTATTCAATATTCCACCTTCCCTTCTAATAAATACCTGTCACTTTTATTTGAAACATTTTCCAGGGAAAATTGATTTTTTAGGGTGTTCCGGGGGGGGGGTATCGTTAAGCTTCCTTATAAAGTGTATATTAAAGTAAAGTAAATGCCTTTTTTCATGGGCTTAACCGGCCAACTACCAAAGTAGAGTCGTGACGGGGGGGACGAAGCACCATACTTTACGGGTACATTTTTAAACACAAATATAAATTTAGCAGTTATACGGGACTCGAACTAGGGTCTCCTACTTACAAGTCCATGCTCATAACCACTACACTAACACCCATACTTCAATACAGTGTATATTTCTAACATCTATATTACGTATATTGATGTACTTTATTTGTATTGGTAGAATTTTAAATTCGTATCTGTTAACGGGAAGTGTAATTTTACAAAACTGATTTCCGCGTTATTTTTTTTTTTTTAATTTATTCGTAAAAGGTTATAGTCACTTTGTTTAAACTTGTAATCTGTATAATCCTATCTTTTTATTTGCAACCTTTTTCGTTTTTTTTTTTTCATTTTAAAGGATTCAATGGAAAAAAGACTTTACTGAATGATTTTTTCTTTCGTTTTTTTTTTGTTTGTGTTTTTACCCAAAAACAGCACCAACCAATTTTTTTAAACATCGTATGTGAAAAGCATTATGCTTTCCTCCATCTTTAAAGTACCACTTCATTATAATATATGGTTTCATCACCTACATAATATTAATACATATTAGAAGTATTGATAGAATTCCAAATTTGAAGAAAATCAGTTTACCGGAAGTGCGATTTTGCAGAATAGGTTTTTGAGTTTGTTTTTTTTTTTGAGAGGAATTTTCTCGAAAACGATTACATGCATTAAAAAATCTGGTGTGAAACACTCACACAACTTTCTCTTACTCCTGTACTCAAAATTATATTTGACAAATTTTATAGTTTGTCGTAACAAATTTAACGAAATTCGACGAAAACTGAAAAAACTGTTTAGTAAAAGCGCACATCCGGTTAATTAAATGTCTTAAAATTCGGAATTTTGGCCATCTATTTATTTCTAATTAATTTTGTATGGATGATAGAACTGTATAATCAACTGTAGAGAAAAACATAACCCCTACCCCTCCCCTGAAAGTGCCCTTAAATGAATTTTTCTAGAGAAATGTTAAATAAAAGGTGAGATCTTTTGCCTGTTTGTTTATTATAAAGAAGTTTCAGAAAATGTCCGGAGCATTTTGGAAAAGAACAATGCGAACAAGAGATATAAAATCATTTAGTAAAGTGGCAAAGTAAACGCACTTCCGGTCATCCGATTTTTATCAAACTCGGAATTTCAACAACATATTTAATTCTAATTAACATTATTTAGATAATAGAATTGTTTAATAAACTGAAATAGCACTTTAGATGAAACCTAACCCCACCCCCTCTCCCATTACTGCCCTTAAATGAATTTTCCTAGAGAAATGTTACTAATAAAAGTTGTAGCTATTTGTATGTGTAGTTGATATATTAAGTTTAAAGAAAATCGTTGGAACCATTTTTAAGAAAATCGCAAAAAAAGTAAAAAAAAAAAAAAAAACAACAAGTAAAGTGGTAATTCGGTGAGGAATTTTGACAGATGACACACTGTATAGTCATTGGTAGCATACCTAAACGGAAAAAAATATCACGTTTCAACTTTCTACAGTTTTTCGTTTTTGAGGCTAGCTGTTCACATATACACACACACACCATTTGCTAAAAACCACTTTTTTGGACTCAGGGGACCTCAAAACGGATATTTCCGGTGAAAACTCGATATAGAAAATTTACTAGGAGTAAGAGAAAGTATTAAAAATGGATCACTTTTATTTGAACCATTTTTTTTTTTAAATTGATTTTTAGTGGTGTATTAGAAGTCTGTCAATTGGTTCAAATTTAAATTTGCTTAAGCTTTTATTTAGTGTGTGGTGGTTGAGCAGGCTACCACGGAAAATGTCTCTGATGCTTTTATTTAGTTTTGACTAGAGCGCTCATCCCCCCCACCGGGCCATTTTTATGGCCAATCCATTTAAACATTGTTACGTTACAATTTTAAAGAAATTTTATTTTGATTAAATTGTATTAATTAGAATAAGAAAAAGTCATGTGTGCGTGTTACACAACAGATTTTTACTTTTTCTTGCGCCTAGTAAGAGGAAGCATTGTAATCGTGTCAAATTTTCGATATCGAGTTTTCACCGGAAATATCCGTTTTGAGGTCCCCTGAGCCCGCCAAAAAAGTGGTTTTTAGCACAAAGTATGTGTGTGTGTGTGTGTATTTGAACAGCATAGCTAAAAAACGAAAAACCGTAGAAAGTTGAAAGTTGATATTACGTTTAGGTAGCAATGGGATCTGACGGTGCGTTATGTGTCAAAAATTCCTAACCGGAAGTACCACTGTACTAGTTGGGTCATATTAAAATATTAGGTATATAAATATGTTTGTGGAAATTCCTAAATTTGAAAAAAATTCGGAAACCGGAAGTACGTTGTTTTAACATTTTACTAAATGCTTATTTTCACTTTTTCGCAATTTTCTCAAAAATGGTTTCGACAATTTTCTTGAAACTTCGTATATAAACTAAACATGCAAAGATCTACATCTTTTATTTAAAACATTTCTCTGGGCAAATTCATTTAAGGGCACTTTTAGGGGAGAGGTGGGGGTTACAGCTTCCTCTGAAGTGCTATCATAGTTGATTATACAATTATATAATTCAAAGAAAATTAATTAGAAATAAATAGATAGCAAAAATTCCGAGTTTTATGAAAATTAGTTAACCGGAAGTGCGCTTTTACTGAACAGTTTTTTTTTTCAGTATTCGACGAATTTCGTTAAATTTGGCACACAAACTATAATATTTGTCAATTATAATTTTGTGAACAGGAGTAAGAGAAAGTTGTGTGAGTGTTTCACAACAGATTTTTTTTTCCATTCTTAGGGGCCCTCCCACAAAACATGTGCATTTTTGCTGAATACTCAATTTCCTTTTACTTGGGCGAAGGTGAAAGTTAACAATCAAAATGTAGTTTTAATTAAATTGGTTTCCTAATGGTTAATGTTAAAAGTGTTACATTTTAAGTAGATAAACATCGATAACAGAGTAAGCTCTTAAACAAAGTGATTTTCAATTTAATCAAATCACAGATTTGACAGTTTTAAAGAAATAGGATATCTATATTTTACATGAAATATGAAAACAATGTTTGCAAGTATAAACAATAAGATGGCTGTATATATTGAGAAAGAAATTTAATTATTGTCGTCTATCAAATTGTAATCGTCTTAAACAGATTATCAAAATGAAACGTTTTTGGTCTATTGTTCAAAATATCATCGTACAAATATCTTGTGCACCAAACATTTAATTATTTGAATTTTTATTGAAACTATGCTCTCTTTTTTTTTATCATCTCACGAGTTATATTAAATAGAATAAATTATCAAGCGCTAGATAAACTTTTATAGATAACTAGTTTGTTTACAATTTATATTTGTAAAAGAAGGCATTGAGAATTGATTATAATAAATAAAAAAAAAACATTAAATTTTTAGAATTTATAAGGAAAGAGAATTAATTCATCGTTATAATCAAGGTAATCTGGTTGCAAATTATTTTACTGTTTTTTGTAATTCACGTGCAATAATCGTTGTGTAAACGCTTAAGTATTGCTTTGATTTCCAAAGATTAATATATTTAAGCAATTAATCTGCTTATTTATAATTCAAATTATTTCCAATTTTCTAGTTAGTTATTGCTGTCACGATGAAATTTACATTTCCTCATATATATGATCCATCTGTTTAAGAATGGAATTTTTCCACTTATAATCGTTTGTTATTAAATAACAAATTCAATGCGCAATATGAAACTGGAATAAACAATATTTTAAAAGTAACCATTTCAGTTGCAGTTGCCTGTAAATTAAATTCTGCCATTCTTTTGTAACGATTTTATTCATTCAAAATGTCATGCTTTATTTTTATGTTCAATGTTAATTCAAGTTTTCAAATTTTATGATTACAAGTTAAATTAAAAGACCAACAAATTAAGTTAAAACAAAATCTGTTTAAAACATATTGCTAAAAAAAACAAACATTTTAATCAAATACATTAACCTTATCTTAAAATATATTTCCATTATCCCCAAAGTGAGATAAGCAATTAAATTGCGAAATTTATTAAAAATTAGTGTATTATCCAAAGTATTAATTTATTGGAAATAATAGTTAATAATTTATAACTGTGTTTAATTTAAAATTAAACTTGATAACTAAAAAGTTATACCAACTCACTTGATACATGATATACCAAGTTCTTATTTGCAACTAACTGAGCTTAGCTATGTAAAAAATATGGTAAAGGCGATTTCGGCCATATGACGGTTGGCAGCCCTTACATTTGGAGGCTTTGCAATTTGTATTCACAATACTGATATCTTTCATAGCAGCAGCATAAGCGTTGAGATGCTGAACATTCAGTCGTTCAGACTGCTGAAGAGCATAGAGGGGGCATATTGGTGAGGTTGCGATGCATATGCAGTGTAGATGGCTCTGAATGGAGCCACAGATTCAGCTATTCATCCGTCTGGCTCCTGCAATGCTGGCCACTGCTTTCCTTCAGCTTGCTGCCTAAAACCACGCTCCTTATGCTCCATCAAGCTTTCCGTTGTCTCCTTATCTACAGTGCGGAAGTCAATTGATGCTACCCGCTGCTCCTTGAGAGCTACCGTCCTTGTCAGCCTGTCAGATTGTTCATTTTTGAACAGGTCTCAATACCCACGTATCCATCGCAATGCCACATTTGTATCTCGGAGAATCAGCTGTACAATTTATCTTCTGACATAAAATTCTTCAGTATTTACATGTGTAAATAGTATACGAAGTGTTTTATGTAAATCTTTGGAGTTATTTTCGAGAAAATCACGAAAAACTGGAACAAAAATAAATGCATTAAAGACGCAGTTCCGGTTGCCCCGAAATGTGCGTGCTGATGCGCTGGTGAGCTTCCTGCCACTTTTCATTTTTGAGATATTCTGTTAACAGAAACAAAATACAGAACATTAGCTAAAAACATTTACTTTTTTCGTGTTCTGGTTCCCCCAAAACATATATTTCGGGTGAAAAAAATTTGGCACAACGGAAATATTTCCTCTTATTAGGATTAAGAGAAACAAGTAAAAATTCATTACATATACGATTATTATTATTATTATTTTTTAATAAGTGTAAAATTTAAAAAAAATTAATGTATGAATGAAACATAGTTAATTTATACCTAAATTGTTATTTGTCGCGTTCAATAGGGCGGATGTAGACTTTATAAACCTTGTTAATGTTTACAATTAATTTCTCCTTTGTAATTTTTCATTTTTTTATTATATATTTCGAAAATAAAAACATATAAGTTTTGTATTCAATTTTGTTTTTATTAGTGGAGATTTATTGCCCAAATTATTTACGATGATGGAAAACTGAGCAAAAGGAAAAATCTTACGAAGGCATCATATTAGAATTTCTTATTATCTGTTTACAATATATTATTATACTTTAAATGACATTGTGCAAATCATTAAACTTGCTTTAAAATGCATTATTCAAATGAATGAACAATATAAAGATATAAAAATAAAATTAATCGTTATTTATTAATTGGTAATTACGCTTAAAGAAGGGTAAATAATTTTTTTATGACTATTTTTAAGGTTATTCTTTAAACTTATTGTTTGTAAATTATTTCAAATTGTTTTATATTTGCCGCCTCCTGTGTGCGTTGCACCACTTTAATCGACGGATTATGGTGGCCGTGGCCTGTAATCATGTAAACTTAGTTGGGTGAATATATGGACAGTCACATGATGTAGGTGGACGGGTGGGGACAACACTTCTCTTTAGTTTTTTTTTTTCCCAGAAAATCGACAGAAATGGCCAACTTCTAACTCTTTTAATCCAATGCCACTTTATCCGTCCACACTTCAGCGGCCAGATGTGTAGATCCGCCTATAGTATAGTAATAGAGTCTGATTTGAAAAACTAGAATAACGTATATGCTCCCATTGTTATATATCCCTTCCTGTTACACTAGACTTAGTTTCCTATTCATTGTCATTGCTTTCGTCACACACTAACCAGTTATTGCCACACACAAACCTTAGTACTAATAGAGTCTAGAAAGGTGTAAAACAAAATTAACAAACATACTGAAAGACAGAAATAATATAATTGTATTTATTCAGTTGAAAAACAATAATTTATTTGAAACAATAAATTATTGTAATATTATAGTAGAATGACATAATACTAAGAAGACTATTTTTATCTGGCATTTCATAACTTTGTTTTAATGAATGAAATAATGATTTAAAATTAATAATAATAAGTCAGGTGTTAACTGAAATAATATAAACGATTTACGATGTTAATTTACGATGTTTAGCAAGGAAATAATTGGGAATTCTAATTTTTTTTAAATTATAAATAAATTATATTACTAATTAATATTCAATGTTTGATACTCAACGGTGACAAAGCAAAAATCCAGCCGATTTTGCTTTAGGATTTATTTGGAGAGGAAGTATTGCGATAGTGTCAGATTTTCTAAATTGAGTTTTCACAGGAAATACAAGGTTTTTAGGGTCCTCTGAATACGAAAAAAAAAAATCTGGTGTGAAACACTCACACAACTTTCTCTTACTCCAGTTCTCAAAATTATATTTGACAAATGTGAATAGTTTGTGTACCAAATTTAATGAATTTCGTCGAAAATTAAAAAAAAACAGTCCGGTAAAAGCGCACTTCCGGTTAACCAATTTTCTTGAAACTCGGAA
>JAAEAF010004813.1:0-83859 GCA_011037195.1 Triatoma infestans | reverse complement strand
CCCGCGACTTGGCAGCGATTGGTTGATTCCGTTCTTGGCCCCGCCCTGGAACCGTACGTTTTTCGTTATCTGGACAACATAGTGCTGGCCACTTCCACGTTCGAGAAACATATCCAATTGCTTGAAGAGGTGCTAAAGCAACTAAAGAACGCTGGTCTCACATTGTCTTGGGCAAATGTCAACTCGGTCGCCAGGAACTTAAATATTTAGGCTATGTGGTGAACGAGAATGGATTAGGAGTAGACCCAGGTAAGGTGTCGGTAATCCTGAACTTCCCTCGCCCGACGACAGTGAAACAAGTTCGGAGATGCTTAGCTAGTTGGTATCGAAGGTTTGTACCAGACTTCTCGCAGGTAGTAGCTCCTTTAACTAAACTTTTAAAGAAAGGACGCAGATTTACTTGGGGAGAATCCCAAGAAGAAGCCCTACAGAAAGTTCGAGACATGCTAGTGACGGCACCGATTCTCACGTGCCCTGACTTCGAGCGACCTTTTATGCTACAAACCGAGCATCGACTACAGGCCTCGGCACAATTCTTTCGCAGGACTTCGAAGATGAAGGTGAGAAACCAATAGCTTACGCTAGTCGATCTCTTACCAAAGGTGAGAAGAAGTTCTCGGCAACCGAATTAGAATGCCTCAGTGTGCTGTGGGCCATTAAAAAGTTTAGACCATATCTGGAGGGAGCAAAGTTTAGTCATTACGGACCATAGTGCTTTAAAATGGCTACAGAACATGAAGGACCCTAATGGCAGATTGGGAAGATGGGCCTTAGAATTGCAGGAGCATGAATTCAATATTGTTCACCGTGCGGGCAAGTTAAACACCTTCGTAGTTTTCTGACCTTATTTAGTGGCCATACTTATCGCGGTGCCTGCCTTTTGATGTGAGAATTGATGAAAAGGCTTTGTTGTTTGTTTGGTTGACCGCGGCTGTCGGCGGCCAACAGTGTTACTGTTTTCACCTTTTGTAAATTATTTCTTTGGCGTACTTTGCCGATGTCAATGACTTTGCCATGTCATTACACCACGTAAAGAGCGTGTGGGACCGAGTCACAAAAAACCTGGCGGGCGCGTACCAGAAAGCCAAAAGAGTGTATAATTTGAGAAGGAGAGAAATTAGTTACTTACCTAATCAAACAGTATGGAAACGAGAATTTACACTATCCGATGCTTCGAGGAACTTTTCTAGCAAGCTTGCGCCCAAATTCCGGAAATGTATAGTGGTAAGGAAGATCTCAAACACAGCTTACGAACTAGAAGATGAGGATGGCCACAATGTAGGGATATGGCATCCGAAGGACATGAAACCGCATCCCGATCCCTAATTCCTTATGTCCCCCAAATACCCCTTATTCCTATATGTGTTTGTCACCACTTGTTTCCCTTTTCTTTCTATAAGAGGGGGGGGGAGAATGTTACGGCGTAACAGTTAAAGTCATTGGCCACCCGGGATCGTTCTTTAAATATAAGTTATATAGGATATAGGTCCAGGATTAAGGTTAGAGATGAGTTTAGGAATTAGGAACTTAGTAAAGGCTTTAAAAGTAAGAAATTAGAGTCAAAAGGAATAGTTCAGGGTAGGCAGGCGATGTAAAGAAACGAAAAGAAAGAAGAAAAAGAAAACATTATAAGAGATGTTGTAAATTGGATTTTGAGATGGCAGTGTAAATTGGTTACAAGGATAGCAGTGTGTGTAGGTTGCATTGAGAGCAACATAATTAGAGGACCCCTAAGCGATAAACTTTATGTACTCAATTAAAACACGGAATTAACGGATTTCCCGGCTGCCGGAAGGTATCACCCCTGAAGAGGATAGACCCAGCCGCAAGGAACAGAATAAACACAGGAACAGAATAAACTAGCAGGTGAAAAGGTGCGCAACTGGTGCTGTTGGAGGAGCTATCCTCTCCCATTACGAGTAATCAAACATAACAAGAATTGAGGAGCAGCAGAATAAGTGTGAGGGTCAGATAAGGAAGAAAACTTTAAATAGTGGGTAAATCGAGAGAGGTTAGGTAGGGGCTATTTTTCTATTTATAATATTATTGCAATATTTTTCTATTTTATAAGTTTGATTTATTGCTTATTTTTTTTGTAATTACGTTTTCCTTTTTTTCTTGTTTTTCTTAAAAAGTGTATTTTTCATTTTGGTAATTACATGTGTGATTTTTTGTATAAAAATATATTCTTTTTGTTGATTAGGTGAAAGACTAGGAACAGTTCAAATATTAAAACAGATGCGAATAGAGTGACTGGTGGTACTAGGTGCTGGGTTACCAAGCAGTGTTTAATCGGATCGATCCCGGCAGGGCCAGTTTATTTTTTTATTATATTCTTTTTTATTTTACGTGTTTTTGGGCTTCCTTCCTCCTTTTCTTTTTCTTTCTCTCGTTCATTCTTCCTCCTTCCCTTTTTTTCTACTCTTTTCTTTTCCCCTTTTCGTTTTATTTTTCTCCTTTTACTGTACCCCCTTTTCGCCCCTTCTCAATCTGGAATCCCCCGTCACCACTGTCCTAGCCGAGGTGATTTCACTCCAGTTTGGAAGCTACTCATAGGAAGAGCGTAACAGTTGGTACTGTAGAAGTTGTTCAAATATCAATAAACATTAAATTATGATTTTAAAATGAGTATGAAAATCATAAGAAAGGGATTAGCTGTGTTGTTTATATCCAGAGAACACTGCTCAGAGACCAGCAGGGCACTTAGAAAGCAAAGCACCAGGGGGCACAAAAGATCTTTCAGGTCGCAATGCGATAAATCCCCTATAAAAATCTAAAAATGAAAATCATATTTATGTATCCCAGACTTTCTGTTGCTTTTTATGTATTTTATCTGATATGAATTTTTTTTTTTTTTTTAAAGAAAAAATATCTTTACATTCAAAGTATTTATTTTTTCCTGCAGATTTTGGTGATTGAATAAATTTCCAAGGCATGGTAGGCACTTCATTATCATAATTATTGATAAACCTCTTAATACTTTCTCTGCTCTTGAGTTTTAATTTAGTTTTTTTATTTAATAATAGTTTTTATTTAAATAGACGAAGATATTTGAGCGAATAACTCGTGTTTCATTAGGAAGAAAAAGGACTTAAATCTTAGCTGTTTTTCATCACGTTTTAATGAAGTATTAAGTAGAGTTTTATTTTTAAATTAAATTTTCAGATTCACTCTGCTTTTTAAAATTTTGTTAAGGTATTTTTATGGTATCTTCGTGATTAGGTTACAAATATGGTAGTATATGTCATTGTCAATATATATGAAATAAATAAAATTTTACAAAAAATGGAATGGACAAAAGTATTCACTATGTAGATATCAAACTTCCTACTGAGCAAATGAACTTTTTTTTAACTAGTAGATAAATAAATAGTATCATATTTATTATCTGTTTTATATTCTTTCTGTTGTAATTTAATGTATTTACCGTTCAATATTTTAATTATACAAATATTTAATCCAAGGGTTTTCCCAATTATGTAATTTATTTTGTAAATATTATTAATAGCAGTACTATTAAAGTTCAGGGCTACAGTGGGATCATTTTGACCAAGTTATGTGTTAAGAGGACAATAGAAGGTGCCAACTATTAGATACAAAGCGTCTTACATTGCCAACATGTGCAAAACGCTAGAACATTCAACGAATAATATCTATAGTTAATATTTAGAAAAATAAAAACATTAAATGTAATGAATTTATATAATAAAATAAATTTGGTTTTGGCTTATTTTCAGCCAAATATTTATTCCTTTTTTTTATATAATTATTTCGCTTTTATATTCTCTTACTGGTATAAAAAAAAAAAAATACTGTGATTGTGCCAAAGTTTCGAACTTATTTTTTTCGAAAGTTACATAAATTTTCTTCAAGCTTCAAATTTTACATAACGTAACAGATAGTGGTATTAGGGATAAGTACTTACCAATAGCTGGTAATAGAAGTGATTAAATTATAATCCAGAAGACAGAAGTTAAAAAACCCAAGTAACATTTGAATTTTAACAACATATCTTCCTCAGAATCGTCATAAAACCAATTTCCCAGAAAAATTACTTTGAAACCAAAGTAATTGTGTAATTTGCACCATGTTTAAAGAAACTAGTGTTTTATCGAGAAATTCAGAAAACTGAAGAACCGTTCAGTAGCCCCGGTCAACAGATTTTCTTCAACATTAAATTTTGGCAAGACATTTAATTCTTATTAATATTATAGATGATAGAACCACATAATAAACAGAAATAGCAATTTATAAAAAAGTCTAATGTTATACTACCTCCCCCAAAAGAATTTTCCCAGAAAAATGATTGCCATAAAAGTTTTAAATCTTTAAATGTAGAGATAATATACTAAATTTAAAGTAAATCATTGAAAGAAAAATCTAAAAAAATCCACTCAATAAATTTTGATAAAAATCTTATTAGCGTGTCGATTGGTAGAACTTAAATCAAATTTGAACTTTCTGCGATTTTTCAGGTTCTTGAATATGTTGACCTCTCCCGGATCATATATTGCATAGATAAAGATGAATACCGTAGAAATGTGTACAATTTTAATCGGTTACAAAAAAAATCGGTAATAATTCTTTGTTGATATAATACTTTAAAAACTTGGCTTGTCACCATAGCCCATGGGTAAAAAATAAAAATTGTACTTTCCTATTTTAAATAATTTCACTTCATTACAAAGTTTCGGCAAACATTGGTCTCCTTCTTCAGGAAACTTTAAAGTTAAATAAAAATTAAGAGCTGTTCTTGCTAACAACAATAGTGACTGTCACGAACAGTTTTTGTGTTTTTATCCCAATCGTCAAGCCAAGAAACAGTTTTCAACATTATTTTGATATAACATCAGTACAAAAAAAATTAAGAAGATCATTTATATGAAAAAGAACTTGTATTCAATTTTATTTTGGGGAAATTTTTCTCTAAAGTAGTAGATTTTAAAACAATAAAATATGGAGTAACTTCATTATGTATTTTATTCAGGGATACATTTCTTGTTTTGGACTAAATAGCTTCAATCATCACTAATAATCCAACCGTTACTGGAATAATTAATTTTTAAGATCTCTCCTGCCTGCTTTATTCAAACAGAGAAATAATTCTTCTCCTCTTGGGATTTAGCGAAAGTAGAACAGTAGACAAAAACTCTCTAGAGTAGTAAAGAACCAGAAACAAATGGAATTGTGTTAGAAAAACTTTTAGACTGGCCAGTGACATAATAAAAGCAATTTAGCCTGCTGTCAAATATAAATAACTGCTTTGCTACAATCGTTTCTATAGATATATCATCAACTATCAAGTCGATCCAGTTAAATTCAAGCAGTTCGACTATGACTTTATGTTCTGGTTTAAAAAAGAAGAAAATGATCAGAAGTTCAGTTTAGAATCAATATTTTCGGGTTTTTTTTCTGGGTAGTTATGACCCAATTTTAATCAGGTTAAATGAATCATTAGAAAAATGGCATTATTCTAATAATAAAAAGTTGGTAAAAATTGTCAAGTATAACTAAATGGTGACAGTAATATTTACTAAATCATCTCTAGAGTGTCTCTAACAAATGAGATTTGGCAAAGAAGATTTTTAAATGCGTAGTTGCTATATCTATATTTATTTCTTCATGTGCAACAGGTCTGTTGGTAGCAGAACACTGAGTAAAAGTAATTATTTTAATGATTTGTCCTTCTTATTAATTTATTTTTAATGAAAAAAAATAAATTACTTCTCTCTTTATTAAAGTCGGTAATTATTATTGTTTCCGATTACAAAATGGAAATTTTCACTGCTTTAGGAATGTATGTAGCTTGATTGTTGGAATTTTCTAGAGAGAAGTAGTGGCTGCTCATCGAATGCAATTAATCATTAAAAAGTAGTTTCCTAGTTTTAAGATTATCTGGTTAAGAAATTCATCATGTTATTATAATAGAATTATTTTAGACATTAAGCAAACACTAACTTTCATTTTTTTGGCAAATAAAAATTGTATTCATAGGTGATATTTTGTTATATGATGCCAAATAAATTACATAGTGCTAACTGACAAAAAAATCCGTCCAGCGGAATTTGCATATTAACGTATTTCTCGGGGGCGTTCTCAAGAAAATTCTGTGTCAATGATGGAAACCCTTGTAAATCCTTGTAGCAGAATTTGCACACGAGGGCTCCACCCCTTTGGCGCCCACTCCCACTCCTCTGAAAAACCCACACGACTTTATCTTACTGCACATAATACGAATTTAGAAATGAGAATTTTTTGTATGTGTTGAATATTTTTTTGTTGTTGTGGTGGATATTTTTTTTTTTGAATACGCCAGTGGCGAGATGTGCCATTCAGTATCGTGCTGCCCAGTAAAGTTTGGAGATTGTTGTCCACTTGTCCATGTTCGTGCTTAAAGCATTTCTTATGTCCACAAGTGCAGGGCATGTATCAAGGTGGGAGCCGGTTATCTCGTCAATCTGACAAAGAGAACATGTTGCAGACACGGTTATTCCGATTTTGTACAGATGCCTTTGAGGTAGTCATATCCAGTAGTTAGCCTGAAACATGCTACGGTATTCCTCCTTTCCAGATTAATCAGAATGCGCTTCGACCTTACTTGCAGGTGTTCCCATTGCTTCCCTGCCGCCTGCTGTCGATGGAAATCCTGAGTTTCTTCTGCCACTGCATAGCGAATGATTCTCTTCGCAGAGGCATAAGGTAGGGAGTATTCAGGTTGATGCACTCTCGCAAGTTTGTCAGCTTCCTCGTTGCCACTAGTCCACAATTAGAAAAGCAACTTGCTTTCCTGATTGCTCCAGCTGGGATAAGGCCCGGTGCCAGTTTAGAACGGTAAATGACTGTCCTCTTTCTGCAAATAATCATTTGCATAGCACCTTTTGAGTCAATAAAAAGTGCAATTTTGCTCTCCGCCGTGGCTTCTACTGTTCACAAAGCCTCGTAGATGACACCGATCTCGCCATTAAAATTCGTTGCTTCCCTACCAACAGGTATGACAAGCTGGAAGGAGGATGAATAAACTCCAGCACCAGCGTTCTTTCTTGCTCCATGGGCGGAACTATCAGTAAACACGTACACCTAGGAGGTGAAGGGAACCTTTGGTGGATGTTTCTAAAGCCTTGTCTTTGAGTAGTGAGGCTTGGTGGCTTTATTGACCGGGTCTATTAAGTTCAAGAGGACAGATAAATGAATTCTTGGTCCAGGATCCCAGTCTAGGATGAATTCTTGCAGGACTAGGTTTTTTTCTTGTAGAATACTTCCTACTTTTAAAGGAAATCTACACTGCGTCTTTAGTCTCCCAGAGGGTGGAGTGTAGGAGTGCCAGTACTGAACGTCTGTTCTTTTTAAACGCTCGTTTAAACATAGTGCGGCTGATTTACGTCGGGCTTCTAGGGGCTCTATGCTGGATTGGATTTCCATAGCAGCGATGGGCGTGGAACGTGGAGCTCCAGTAATGGATAAATAGATAAAATTAAGCTCCACTTAGATAAACAGTTGATGTTAAAATTATTAGAGATATTTTCCGTGATAGCCTGCTTCTTCTTGTAGTCATCGACCGGTTTCGTGCGTTCGCCCATCATCAGGATACATTTTCCATTCAGTGTGATAACATAGATTTACACAGAGCAAATTTAGTTGACAAACGCATTCTGATGATGGGCGAACGCCCAAAACTGGTCGATGATCACAAAAAGAAGCAGGCTATCACGGAAAATATCTCGCTGATGCTTTCCAGCTCTGCGGAACCAACCACAACAGGTAAAATTATTATCTGGAATGCACATTCTTGCATGGCATGCCAGTTATGCGCAGTCTTCCGGGAGTGATTCATCCCTTAGCATTCTCTAGAAAACCCTTCGTCCCTCTTAACATTCTCAAGAAGATTCTGTATTAAATGATGCAAACCGCTTGAAAATCCGTCCAGCTGAATTTGCAATATGAACGCATTCACAAAAATCGCTTACATTTTTATGTATATAGAATAGCTAGGGGGCTCTGCCGCCTTCGGAACCCATACCCCTGGGAGGGTTTCCGCCTCCCTGTCGTTGCCCTCGCCCAACTCTTCGGGAGAGGGCTCGCCGGTCTGGCGCCCAACCCCTCATCCCCATTTATAGTCTCAAGAAAATTTTGTCAAATGGTGCAATCCGTCCAGGCTAATTTACAATATTAACACAAAAAGAAGAAAAAATCGTGACCGTTAACGGAACCTTACTTTTATATATATATGTGCGCATGTGTATCGGTATATTTTCTTTGTTTTTGATATTTTCGGTTTGTTTTATAGTTTATATTTGGTAAATTATGTTCTGTTTTCTTCTTCTGGTACTTCTTTGGTAACTTTGTTTTGTTTTCTTCTTTTTATGTGTGTATTTTTTTTTCATGAATTTCTTGTTTCTTAGTTCTTGGTTCTTAACATTACTAATATTCTATAATAGCGCATTATAGCACTGTTTTTCGCTTATATAAGGATTTCGTTAGTATAAATATATAAATAAATGAAGTGGTATATAAAATATATTGCAAAAATTCCAGTCTGAGGAAAATTAGTTAATTTTTTAGTAAAAATGCAATAAGTGAAAGCCCTGTGTTTCTCAAAAGATTTTTTAAAATTAAAAGATGGCTATTTCTTTTCTTTTTTCCTAACTCATAGAAGAAGTTTAATTTATTTGGCTTCTGTGCCAACAAAACTTACAAAGATAATTATTTTGTTTTTTCTGTTTATGTTCTAAATGAAGAACTAACTTTTCACGGTTAATTATTTTTTAATAACTCCACCAATTATTTTTCTTTACTACGACATTGGTTCATATTGATATTTATAATAGCTTTCATCTGATGTAATGTGCATTTAGCTGTATTAGCTGTATTTAGCTGATGTAATGTGCCTGATGTATGTATGAATAAACCGGGCTTATGAAAAAAAGTAAAGAAATTCAACAGATTTGTAGAGCGACAATGAATTTATGATTACAACTAACTAGGAACATCGAAATATTAAGATTTAGACATTAAAACAGAGAAAAATAAAAAGCTTTGTCTCAGTTCGTTGACCTTTTTCTTGGACGCAATCATTTGCTATTATTGTCTACTAAATGCTACAAGGATTAAGAAGAGAATGTACAATATCTATTTTTACTTGTCATCCTTGTTTCATATATGCTAGATTAATTTATTTTTAGGTAGACGGTTGTTAAATCTGTGATAATTATTATTTGATAATAATATGTGTGTAGGAACTAATGACCCATTGTAGTGACGGACATACGGACAGTATGATATCCCCTCTATGTAGGACTAGGTACGGTCAGCTGAGATTAGTGCGGTAGAAGGGGGAGCACTATTTCTGTCGACCCAGGTCTGGATTTGCGAAATACTGTCCGTTCTGAAAAGATTATGAATTTAATAAATTAACTTAACCATTTTATGTAATTAATAGTATAATATTTACTGATATATTTTAATAATTGATTAAATTTAGAATATTAGGTAAAAAAATAATATAATTATAAGAGGGATGGTTTAGTATTACTTGTTTATTTATAGAGGGTAGTAGAACATTCGTTAGGGCCCCGACGGTTAGACCGCTAAATGATTGGCCAGTTTTGTTTCTCAGTGCTTAGTGTGGACTCTACTTGACTCAAGGAGCTTTGTATTAGACAGCTGTAAAATTCGACTTTAATTATATTTTTATTTTCAATCTTCATTCAGTCAGTATGTCTTTGAAAATGAATCTATATAACTTTTATATAAATATTGTTCCTTATGTATTGTTTCCATATCTAACTAACAATGCTTGTACTAATGAAATGCTAATAACATAATTTAATATCCTAACTCACCTCATACTAAAGAAAACCACAGCACAAATTGTGTAATGAAACTTTTGAGATAAAGGCACAATTGAAAAAAAAAAAAAATTACAAGGAAATAATCACTGGACACTTTCCAGAGTAACCTGGAACCATTTATCAAGTAATAGCAATGCTCTCACTTTTAATCATCACTCATTGATAAGAAAACCTTCTTACTTAATTTGATATTTTTAAAAGAAA
Organism: Triatoma infestans; assembly: GCA_011037195.1. Lineage (NCBI taxonomy): Eukaryota > Metazoa > Arthropoda > Insecta > Hemiptera > Reduviidae > Triatoma > Triatoma infestans. The sequence continues at coordinate 73,807 of JAAEAF010004813.1, read as the reverse complement.
TTAATTAACTCTTTCAATTTCACCGTTAATCTTTATTAATTCTGATAAACTATTTCTTATAAGTCTTAGTCCTATAATATACTTTAAAAATATACATGCCTAGTTCATTTATAATATAATTTTAATAACCTCCAACTAAAACAAATTTATAACGAATAAAATGACCTTGATTTGTGTTTATAAATATACAATATTTTATTATTACTCCTTTGTGGGAGTTGTTTCAGTTTAAATGTACAAAATTTGGATAAAAAAAATATTTCATTCGTGATAAAATGAGAACACTAATGATACTGAAATTCATTTCCGCATAGCATAAATTTAAAATAAAATTAGGTCAGAAAAAAAGATGTGCCAATAATAAAAGCGTTCTTGAGCCAACTTAGTGTACCTCTTATAGAAAAATAATATTTATTGGCTTTTATCGGTTCTATATGTAAAAATTACCTTGGTGTAGGTTATAAATAATGTTTTAGTAGACTATGGATTTTGAAATGTGCATCTCTCAATATAAGAAGTTCTGCTGTACAAAATAATATTCTATAAAAAAAATACATGAATTCTACTTTTATTATCATTAGTATCTGATTATTTGACTTAGCATGCCGAAACATGTTACTTATTACTTATTTACCATTATGTAATTATTTTGTCATGATGTCTATTTGAACAATAATATACTAAAAGTGCATTCTTGACTTTTTCTCGCTTACAAATAATCATCAGGGAATTTTCCAAAGTTTATATTAAGTACATAATATTAATAAAAAAAACAACTTTCTCTACTTTCCCTTCATTTGATCTTCCATTCTTTACCGAAATATTTAAACATTTATTTTTTACATTAACCATAACTGATGAAAAAAAAAGTTTTCGAGTGCTAAATGATTGCGTTGTAATTAATTTATGCTTATTAATTTTTTTGTAGGTAATCCCAACAAGATTGTATTATTATATTTGTTTAGGCTATAAATACAATTCTAGAATTTGTGAGGATATGCTTTTTTCATCAAATCTTTTTTGTAAACAAAGAAGTACGCAACATAGTTTCAGTTATTAAAAGTAGTGAAAAAAATAATTGCCATTTTTATGTTTTGAATAGTATTTGTGAAGAAACTCTAAAGAACTACTTACATATGGTAGAAGAGGCATTCTTTGTGGTTTTATTTTGGTGGTCCGTTAGTGGAATTATCCATTATAATTTCTTGCAATAAGCTTAAACCATAAGAAACTCAGGAGATCAATAGATTACCCATAAACCACAAAAGTTCCACCCAAGCCTGATAATTACAAGAGACCAGATCTTCTTCATAATACGCAACTCCGCGTTTCACGAAAATCTCTACAAATTAAATGGACAATGTATTGAAACTCACCAAGTCTAATTTACTCATTAAATCTATCTTCCATTGATTATCTAATGACAACTATTTCGCCCATAGCAATCACTTCTGTATAGAAAATTCTACTTCAATAAAGTGGCCACTCAGAACGCATTGAAAGAATTCATCGCTTCCAGAGCTTCTGATACAATTTAATTGTTTTGTATTGCTTGAATGGCTTTTTTATTTAGTTCATTTTTTAAATAAATAAATTATTGAATTTAATAAAAAAATAATTGCCTTTAAAATTCTAGTAAAATGGCAATAATTTTTGTAACGGTTCATTTCAAGGAAGGGACTTTTCTTATTTGAGTTTTGACATTATTTTTTGAGATTTTGATTATGTAGATCCCAATAAATTAATATGCTGATAATTAGTATAATTTCTATTTTAATATAAATATACTCTCAGTTTTTAAATTTTGAATATGATTCACACACTCAGGGTTGCATTCCTCCGATCTTTAATGAGCTTAGTTGAGGTTTAATTATAGTCACCTGTCAAAAGGTCGATATTGCGTCGCATATAACTATGTTGCGTAATTAGTTATACTGCTAATTAGTAATACAGAAACTTGGACTGTGAAAGTCATTATCCATGAAGTTTGAATCAAAAATTGCTTTATTTCAAAAATTGGATAGATTCTGTGGGGGCTGCACTATTGAGCCTATGCCATAGCGACTCTCATGGATCGATTGTGGTCCTCTGCAATCTTGTCTGTTTAATTAGACATAGTAGTATGGAGAGAGAGAGAGAGGGCATTACTCCTGGGTGAACCTTGAAGACGTCGGTTTCTCCTCCCTATAGAAACAAAATCTCAGCCACACGAGCTCTTTACACTGTCACAGTACGTTTCTTCTTTTTTCTGACAAAATCTTCAAAACCTTCAGGTTATCTGTTGTCAGGTCCATGCGATGCATGTGCTTGTTAAGTTTGCAGTGGCCAGTGAGGAAGCCTACAGGCATGTCCATGTGGCCACGAGGCCAAGTTAGGAGATAGTTCTGTGGAAAGCCTGGGCGAATAGCTGTTAATAATCTCTCCTACCTGGAGTTTTCATCCACCATTCTTGTAATCCATTGTACATCCAGAAACTAATGAGGCATTGAGGATTCTTATGGAGCCCTACCGGGCAAGATGATCTCAGTCTTTATAATATGAATGCCCGGGTCTCTTAGAAAGACCTGATTTTTGGCTACTAATTTCCATTAGTATGTCCAAGCAAAATTTTAAATAAAAAAAAAATTAATAAGCAAATTGAAAAAAAATATATTTGGCAGGTTCACATAGGCACCCATGATATTTTTTTTTTTATAGAGGACACAATTTACTAACAAGCAATTTTTCATTTAATTTTTAAGTTATATTTCGGTCGTATGAATCAGCATAATATGAAATATATTTAAAACTAAGATTATATTTTTGTTTGTGTGTTTGCGTGAATTTAGTGTTTGACTCATATGTTGGAAAACGTTTACCATTATTATGATCTGAGTATGAGTATTTATTGTTGCAGAAAAGAAATTATTAAGTGCACTTTATACTAGGTGAGTTGTGATGCCAGCTCGCCAAGGTTACTCGGTGACATTACATCGGGACGGCCTTAGCCAACCCTGGGGTATTAGACTAGTTGGAGGTTGTGATCTTAACAAGCCAATTGTTATAACAAGGGTAAGTGAAATCATAATTAAACAAACTCTTTTAATTAAACAGTTTTGTAATGCTTAATATTTGTGGTAATTTCAGTAAATTTTTTTTTTAAATGAATTATGAAAAATTTGAATAGATAATATAAATTTGCTTCTGTGTCTACACGGCCAAATTAATTAAAATCTTTACAAAAATGCTATTTTCCTTCGATCTTTGTTTCAGAATATATTTATTTTCCACGGTATTTAGACTTGGTATTTTTTTAACTAAATCTATTTCAAAGTTTGAATTCTTTTGTTTTTCTTTCTCTTATACTGTAAAAGGAATTATTGCTCACACAACATTCTCTTACTCCAGTTCTCAAAATTATTACCGACAAATTTTATAGTTTGTGTACCAAATTGAATGAAATTCGTTGAAAACTGAAAAAAACTGTCCAGTAAAAGCGCACTTTTGGTTTACTAATTTCCTTAAAACTTCGAATTTTGGCAATCTGTTTATTTCTAATTAATTTTGTTTGGATGATAGAATTGTATAATCAACTATGATAGCACTTTAGAGAAAAACATAACGCCACTCCTTCTCCAAAAGTGCCCTTAAATGAATTTTCCCAGAGGAATGTTTTAAATAAAAGTTGTAGATGCTTGTATGTGTAGTTTATATAAGAAGTTTCAAGAAAATCGTCCGTACCATTTTTGAGAAAATCGCGAAAAAGTGAAAAAATCATTTAGTACAGTGGTAATGTAAACGCACTTCCGGTTATCCGTTATTTTTGAAACAACATATTCAATTATAATTAACATTATTTAGATGATAGAATTGTTTAATAAACTGAAATAGTACTTTAGATAAAAACCTAAGCCCACCCCTCCCGCATAACTGCCCTTAAATTAATTTTCCCACAGAAACATTTCAAATAAAAGTTGTAGCGGTTTATATGTGTAGTTGATATTACAAGTTTGAAGAAAATCGTCGGAGCCATTTTTGAGAGAAACGCAAAAAAGTAAAAAAAAAAAACAAGTAAAGTGGTACTTCCGGTTGAGGAATTTTGACAGATAAAGCACCGTCAGATCCCATGGTGATACCTAAACGTAATATCAAGTTTCAACATTCTACAGTTTTTATTTTTGAGCTATACTGTTCAAATATACGTACACATAACATGCACAGACCATTTGCTGAAAACCACTTTTTTTGACTCAGGGGGCCTCAAAACGGATATTTCCGGTGAAAACTCGATATCGAAAATTTGACTCGATTACAATACTTCCTGTTACTGGAAGTAAGAGAAAGTAAAAAAAAAAGTAATCAACGGAATGCGACTTTAGTGAATGAGTTTTTTTTGGCGCCTTTCTTGAAAACAGTTCTAGATTTTCTTTAAACTTCGTGAACTATCTCTACACCATGTATCTATTTGCTAAAATTCCCACTGCAGTACTCATATATATTAAAGTACGTTATAAGCAGAGCCGGTTGTAGGAAGTACCGGCGACCTTACGCAACTGTTGCAGGCGAGGCCCTACATAATTTTCCAGCGCGGGGCCCCCTAGAAAATGATTTTATATTCAAACTTAATTTTCATTTAAAATAATATTTTTCTTAATATTATATTATTATCTTTCCTAAATTATTAATGATTTGATTATCGAAATAATAATAATAATTATTTAACATGTAAATAAAATTAAAAAAGAAAATTAACGTGCTACATTTAAGAGATGATTGTAAGTAACAGTCGCAACAAAATAAGCCATACAAGAGACCCTTATCCCTCTAATTTCTTTTATATTATTTATTATTATTTTAGAGACACTATATAACGGGTAAGTTTTGTTTTTAGTCTCATAATATTTTGTAGAAACAGAAAGTACATAATAATTTTTTAAATGTAGCGATCTTTAAATAATGGAACACTAATCTTCAAAGCACCATTCCGCTCAAATAAAACTTAATAGAAAACATGTGAGACAAAAAAAATGTAGTTTAACGAACTCGGAGATAAGTTACCGCTTTATTGAGCTCTGTTGTAATAATATGCTAAAGTTTTCTACAGTGAGATCACAAAAGTAAAAGTGCAAGTTAAAATATAGTTTACTTTGATGTGATTTAAAATGAATGACGCGAAAATAAGTATTATTATTAAATAATAATAAAATATTTATATATATGTATATATTATATTTTATTTTCTATTACTCCTAGTAAGAGGAATTATTGTAATCATGTCAAATTTTCGATATTTAGTTTTTCACTGGAAATATCTATTCTGAGGTCCCCTGAGTCCAGAAAAGTAATGTTTAGAAACATGATGTGCGTGTGTTAGTGTATGCATATGAACAGCATACCTCAAAAACGAAAGTCGTAGAAAGTTCAAACTTGATATTCTGTTTACGTATCACTATGGTATTCGACAGTAGGTTACCTGTTAAAATTTCACAACCGGAAGTATCACTTTATTAAAAGGTTTTTTTCACTTTTTTGTGATTTTCTCAAAAATGGCTCCAACTATTTTCTTTAAACTTCTTATATCAACTACACATACAAAGATCTACAATTTTTATTTGAAACATTTCACCGGAAAAATGTATTTAAGGGCACTTCTTGGGGAGGGATGGTGTTAGATTTTACTGTAAAATGCTATTTCAGTTATTACACAATTTTATTATCCAAATAATATTAATTAGAATTGATTATGTTGTGGAAATTCCGTGTTTGAAGAAAATCACATGACCGGAAGTGCGTTTTTACTGAAAAGTATTTTTCACTTTTCTACTATTATCTCTAAAACAGCTTCAACGATTTTCTTTAAACGAATTATGTGAAATACACATATAAAGAGCTACAATTTTTTTTTTTGAAACATTTCTCCGGGTAAACTCATTTAAGGGCGCTTCTGGGTAGGCGCAGGTTTATGTTTGCCTCTGAAATGCTATCTTTGTTTTATACAATTCTACCATGTAGCCAAAATTAATTGGAAATAAAAAGTGATTGCCTAAATTTCAAGTTTCGAGAAAATTAATAAACCGGAAGTACGTTTTTAGTAGAGTTTTTTTTTCAGTTTTTTGCGATTTTCCCCATAAAAATACCGACGAATTTTACTAAATATGATATACAAATTTTCAAAAATTTGTCAATTACAATTTTGAAAACTGGATTAAAAGAAAGTTTATTTTGTCAAATATATGAAGTTAAAATATTAAATGTAAATAATATCGCCCAAAAAATTTTGAGATAATTGCATAAAAAATAATTAATTAAAGTAAAACTTCCGATTAGGTGATTTTGCTTGAGACCTTAGTTCGAATTCTTCAGTTTTACGAATATTTAGGCGATTGAATTTAAGAAAACATTTAAAACAAATAAGCGCACTTTTATTGTATGAAATCGGTTTGAAGCTTAAAGAAAGCCATAGGAACTGTTCGAATAATTAACCAAACACTTGGCTTAAATGATGGTCAACGAATGGACATTCTACCAAAAAACTAGTAGAATTCTCTAGGTGTTCTAAGATATGATGTTCTTTAGATGTCTCTAAACATGTGAAGAGTTAATAGCACGCAATGGAACGTTTAGTCGCAGAAGGATGTCCGCAGCCTTGTTCACCTTCAAGGTTTTTGTGCCCGCTACAATATTCTTGAAACGAATATAGAACATTGTTGACAGTACACTCGCCAAATACTTGGTCAATACTGCAGCAGTAGGCCTCTTTTTAACTTATTCAATAAAATGGCACATAGTTACTTTTCTCTATTTTTTTCCTCTTTTTTTTTTACTCCCAGTAAGAGCCAGTACTGCGATCGTGCCAGATTTTCAAAATTAAGTTATAACCGGAAACCCATGCTTTAGGGTTTCCTGAATACGAAAAAATGTTTTTAGCGAATGGTCTACATATGTGTATGTCTGTTAACAAAATCGAAACGTCACAGCAAGTTCAAAATTGATATTCCATTTAGGCACTACCACTGCATCAGACCGGAAGATTTCGAGCAATATCCATCAACCGGAAATGCGACTCTACTCAAAAGTTTTTTCAATTTTTGTGATATTCTCGAAAACGGCTCCAACGATTTTCTTTAAACTTCGTATATATACTGTCTAAACACATAAATACCTATCACTTTTATTTACAACATTTTTCTGATAATATTGATTTTAGAGGGTTATTGTAGATCTGTCTGTATGTTAGATTAAAATTAAATTTACCCAAGCTTTCCGCGAGTTTTGACATAGAACGCCCCACATAAAGCCGCTCAGATATATAACCAGAAATAATTAAAAATAAAAAGTAAATACCAAGCCAACACTAAAGATTGTAAGAGAGTGGAGCTAGCATTAAATGGACTTAACATGATGGTACATTTTATTTGGGTTTTAAGACGGTTTATAAAGTTGCAGTTGGCATTCTAAAAGTATGAAACTTGTTTGGAGCATTTAAGAAAATTGAAAAACTGAAAAATACCATTAAGTAAAGCTCCACTTCCGCTTGCCGGATTTTGACCGGATGTGATAGGTAGCAGTTAAAGTTTTCAGTTTGGAGATATGTTGTACTCTCTCACACACACACACACATACAGAGAGAGTGAGAGGCCTACTATTCATTAAAAATATTTAGGCAATTTTTATCAAAAATAAATGAAAGTTTGTTATTGAATTGAACAGGCAGGTTTTAACAGGGAAAGCGATATGGTCATTGTACCATTCAATCCACAAGATGTTTTTCCTTCTGATAGTGTGTTAAAAGACTTTTGTTTTTGATCATTCTTAACGGTGTGTGGTTGCCTCTAAAGGGAAGACTGGTTAACCATCTGTGTGATTTAGTCTGACCCTTCTCTCTACGAAATAATAACAATAATAATTACTAAAAAGATATTTCAAGACTAATCGCGTCACGATTCAAAATTTAAAAAACAAAAAACAGTTGTTACCTCTCACATTGATTAAAGTGTTTCTTTCATTTTAAAACAAATGAAATGTTTTTAAGAAAATGTATATATGAAAAATTATATTTTTTTATTATTTTGATATTACTATTTATATATTTGTTTAATTTTTCTATTTAAAATAATTTTATATACTGGTCCATTTGGCGATGTGTCATACTGGAAACATATTTGGATTGGTTCCAATCTTGCGACTCAGATTTCGCGCCTTTTTGTATTAGATAAATAAACAGAAACTAAAACTTTAGCTTTTTCTTTTCTCTTATTTTTTGTTTTGTTTTTTAAATTATTTTATATAGGAAATGTTCTCATCATCATCATCTTCAAGGATTAGGCCTGTTGGCCTGTTCCATCTCCAAGTCGTCAAAAGTTGTCTTACGGTACTTACTTTAAGGTATTTTAAATATATGCTCAAGTAGGCAAATCTTTGTGGACAAAGTAGGGATAACAATTAATAACTAAATTACTATTACTTTCTACATTTACACAACCAAACACGTCACCATTTCAACAGAATAACAAAAAAATAATAAATTAATTAATTTAATAAATCAATAAATTGTAAAACAAAAATCAATGGAGCTTAGAATGCTTGATCACTCAATCTAATGCGAGGACAACCCACGCTTCTCCGTCCACGAGTACAGCACTGCCACATTTTTACAGTACCGCGGCTCAAGTCCATCCTTCCCAGGTGTGCATACCATTGCTTCCGACGATTGTTCACCTCTTCAATGAGGGCCACCATCTGCAATTCTTTCCTTATTTTTTCGTTCCTACTATTGTCCAACAGAGAGTAACCTGCGACCGATCTAAGGAATTGCATCTCCGCACTCTCAATCCTTCTCCGAAGAGCTCTGGTAAGGGTCCAAGTTTCTGATCCATACAAAATGCTTGGAAGGTCCATTACTTTATAAAACTTCAACTGAGTCTCCTTGGTCGCGTTATTACCTTATAGTTCCGCACATGGCTTGAAAGAGACGAAGCTTTTCCTAGATGTCGGCAACATCCCTAATGTAGGATACATTGCAGCCTAGATAACTAAATGTATCTACTTGCTCGACCACCCTATTATTTATGACTATTTTTGATTTAACGGGATAGGTGCCACGGAAAGCCATTACCTTCGTTTTGGTGGAGGAAATGCTTAAATTATATGCTCTACCGAGTGTCTGTAGCTGATGCGCGGCTTTTTGTAAGCGATCCTCACTGACCGAAATCAATACTTGGTCGTCCGCAAATAGCATCGTATTTATGACTTGATCACTACAGAAGAAATCATGTTGCAGGTTCGCTTGCCAATTTTGTATGAAGTCGTCTACATATAGGTTAAAGAGTGTTGGTGACAAAGGGCAACCTTGTCGTATTCACTTGTTTGTCGGAATAGGGTTATTTGCTTATAATTGCCTACCACAAATGTGGTTTGGTCATACACACTTCTAATCACTTTCACAAGGTGACTTGGTATCCCTTTTTTGTACAAAAAATGCTCTCAATGATTTCTTTTATTTTGTAATGAAATAAGGTTGTCCTATTAAAATATCAGGTGAAAATATTGCAATGATTTTACTCTCTAGGTAACTGTCAACTTCATAAGTTTTCAAGGAACAAGATCTATCTTTGATAATAATTTATCTTAAAGAGAAATTTAAAATCTGATATTTTATCCTTCGTAGATGCATATTCGTTTGATTCTTGACCGTTTTCTGATTTTCATCCACCGTCAGAGCAAAGTCTCCAAGTTCGTGTAGAGAGTTACTTCAACATAATGTTTCTGTTACACTCACACTTGTTGGCTACTATGGATAAAATACCTGATGTTATCCAGTATTGCGGACCCATCCACATAATCAGAAATTTAAAAATTTGTTCTCAAATTTCTAAGATAAAATGTTCAAGCCATTTCTCCAGCTTCTTTTATTTATTTATTTGTTTTTTGTTTTTGTCTGCTTTGACATTAACCAGTTTTGGAAAAACCAACATATTGACATTATTAACTACCCTTGGTTTCTAATTGCCTGCAACTGCCAATATGTTGGTGGAAAAAAACCAGCCCTATCTTTTCAAATTGACATGTCTCTTGTAGTCTTCCACTAGGCTTCTGCACCCTCTTCCTCTTCTTCATTCTCCATCCTTGCAGAGATAAGGGTATTTTGAGCGATGCGGCTCTTATCCTTAATCTTTAGAATGTCATATCTGAAACAATTTTATGGTTAATGCCTTTGTATATTATGATGTTTTGGTGTCTAGTATAAGTGAAATGAGCACAGAACTACAATGTACCGAAAGATAATTCCTAATCCGACTTATATTTTCATTTTATTGCCTTTGATGAACTTGTATATGCAAACAAAGCGCTTCCTTTGCCATTAGTGCCAATATGCTTTTTGCGCTACAAGGAAATCGTACATACTTGGACAGTTCGGTTACAAACGTTTCTCTTTTATTATTATACATTTTACAGCTAAAGAGTAAATGATTGATGTCGCCATCCTCTCCATTACCGCAATCGCATTTGGGACTATTTACGATTTATCGCAGAAAGGTTAAATTTGGTATTCCGTTTAGGTACTAAACCATAGAACTTAGCGAGAAGGTTTCGGTCAACCGGAAGAACGACTGCACTGATTTGTTTTGTTGTTTGCTTTTTTTTTCAGTTTTTTGTGATTTTCTAAAAAACGGTTTCAACGATTTTCTTTACAATCTAAAGTGAAACGCCTATCACTTTTATTTGCAAAATTTTTCCAGAAAAATTGAGTTTTTGGGTAGTTCTGAGGAGGGGAGAGGAAACATAAGCCCAGGATGAAAAAGATGCTAGAGTTTGTTCTGTGGTAAACTTGATATTCTGTTTCTAGATCACTAAACCTGGTTCTCTAAAAAGTAACACGAAATGTAAACTATGTTTGATGAGACATGGAATCAATAAAACTTTACTGGGTTTCATCTGGTATTTTATCAGTCGTAGCATGCATATTTCTTATATTCCTGGCCGGTTTTAGATTTTCATCAATTGTGAGAGGAAATTTATATTAAGTTCGTGTAAAGAGTCACTTCAATACAATGTTTCTGTTACATTCGACACTTGTTGATTTTTTTCAAAGCAACGTTCAATTGCGTTGATGTGAACTCTCTTCACGAACATAATAAATTAGCTCTGACGATGGATGAAAATTTGAAACAGGTCAGGAATATAAGAAATATGCATGCTACGTTGGATAAAATACCAGATCCAGCATGCGGACCCATCCACATATTTTACTGAATTCATTTATTTATTTCTTAAACTTACTCACCTTTTTTCTCAAATGATTTCTTCAATTTTTTTATAAACATACAATTATAAGGGAGACAAAGTTCTTTTACATGGAAAATTTTAACGAGAAAATATATTTTTGGAGATTTTGAAAGAGAGAGCGGTTAATGTCAATGCGACTTGGTAAATTTTACCATATTATTAGCACAATATTAAGGAAAATGAATTAAATATAATAATGAAACAGTGCGAATGTTTGCTCCAGATTTTTTGTTCAATTAATGCATAATAACTTCAGTTCAATGTATGGTCCTGCGACACACACATATAATAAGGTACATTAGAAGCATTTTTAGAATTCCAAATTTGGAGGTCATTGACACTACTTTGGAGGTTTCCTTTAACTTGAAGTGTGTAAAACTGAATTTGCTCTGTGCAAGTCTGTGTTGCCACACTATCTGAAAAACGCATCCTGAAGATGGGCGAACGCCCGAAACCGGTCGATGACCACAAAATGAAGCAGGCTACCACGGAAAATGTCTCTGATGCTTTCCAGCTCTGCGGAACCAAATATAAAACACAACAAATTATAAACCACCAGTTTTCCACCACAACAAATATAAACCTTTACTTCTACATAAAACATATATTTATTTTAGGAGTCCTCTGAGGATCTGTGACATTAGATTGCAGTGCTGATCGGGTTCAATAAAAACGCTATATTCTGGATTAATTGTAATCGTATTCTACGTATCTGCTAATGGTGCAGAGAACCCACATATGTCCCCACAACACTTATATTTCCGTTAGGACAGCATTGTATGCAATTTTAGGTTGAAGAAACTTTTCTAATTTTGTAATTTTATTAACTTTGTAGTAAAAGAGAAAGTTTTGTAATCGTGGCAAATTTTTGATATCGAGTTTTTCACCGGAAATACACGTTTTGAAGTCACCAGTGTCCAAAATAGTCATGTAATTGAACAGACAGCTCAAAAACGAAAAATTGCAGAAAGTTCAATTTAATTTTCCGTTTAGGTATCACCATGGAATCCGACAGTAAGTATTCTGCAAAAATTCCTCAATCGGAAGTATCACTTTACTGAATTTTTTTTTCTTTACTTTTTGCAATTTTGTCTAAACTTAGTATAGCAACTAAACATACAAAGAGTTAAAACCTTGTTTTGAAACATTTCTCCGGGAAAATTCAATTAAGGGCACTTTTGGTGGTGGGGTGGGTGGGCTGTCCTCTAAAGTGCCATTTCAGTTTACTACACAAATCTATCATCTAAATAATATTAATTAGAATTAAATATGTTAAAATTAGAAATAAAATACGCGCTGGACTAGCAACACGGAGGTCCCGGGTTCGAATCCAGCATGTTGTCCTTAGATTTACTCTTCCTAGGAGCCTCTACTACTTACTGTCCGGTATGAGTAGTGATGTTTGTTATTACAGAAACTGCTTGCAGGCTGGCAGTGCTTTGAGAAGGCTCCGGAGGCCACAGTAGATCTTTCGGGTCGCAGTGCAATAATCGCCTACAGCAATCTACTCTTAGTTAAAAAGAGGAAGTATTGGGAACGTGCCAGATTTTCGAAATTGCCTTTTCATTAGAAATACATGTTTTGAGGCCCCCTGAGTCCAAAAAAGTCTTTTTTTAGAAAATAGTCTGTATATATGTGTGTCTGAGTGTAAACATAGACTGTGAGATATTGCGAACAGAATATCTCAAAAACGAAACGTTACAGGAAGCTCAAACTTGGTATATTCCCTTTAGGTACTTCCGCCGCTTCAGACACCAAGATTTCAGGCTAAATCCATCAAGCGGAAGTGCAAATTTACTAATTTTATTTTCAGTTTTTTGTAATTTTTTCGAAAACATTCCAACGATTTTCTTTAAACTAATTATGGTGAGCTACATATACAAAGAAATACAACTTTTATTCGAAACATTTCTCTAGGAAAATTCATTTACGGGTACTTTTGGGGGAGGGAAGGATTAGGTTTTCCTCTAAAGTGCTATTTCAGTTTACCACACAATTCTACCATCTAAATAATATTAATTAGAATTAAATATGTTGTTGAAATTCCGAGTTTGAAGAAAATCGGATGACCGGAAATGCGTTTTTACTAAGTATTTTTCAGTTTTCTGCTATTTTTCTCAAAAAGGCTCCAGGTAATTCGTTCTACTGGTTGACTAAACCTTGGTGTCGAATACGATTGTGGTACTAAATGGAATATCAATTTTGAGCGAGTTTTTTTTTTTTACTTTCTTCTTAATCATGATAAGAGAAAGTATTGCGACAAATTTTGACTGGAAATGTGCGTTTTAAGGTCCCCTGATTAGTTCAGTATTAAAAATATAATGTTTTGTTTTCCCTTTCGCAAACAGTTCCCTAGAAATGACTCACAAGTTTATTTTTATAATTTTCCTCTCAAGTTTTAAAAGCGGTCAAATGATTATTTTTTTGTGTGTGACATATTCACAAATACATTTCTCTAAACTTTTAGTAATTATAATTATTTCATAATGATGTACCATTTATAGTAATGGTACTTTTTCTGCAACCGTCTAATAATGTAACAGTTATTAAATCATAAGTAGTGGGTGTAATTATATTTTTAATGACAAATTACAAAAAGTAAAAAATAAGCCACAAGCGAAAAGTAAGATCAACTGTTAACTACATAGCCGGACATCTAGCGGTAATATGTGACAACAAGAACGTATTTCATAACAAATCCCAAATATCAACTCCTTTGAGGTTATACTAAAGAGCAGATTATAAAATGGACACAGTACTTACTTAAACTAAACTCATTCTCAGTAATTACTTCTTTATATTTTTACTTTCACTTTATTATTCATACCATTCAAGAACCAATTTTATCAGTGGCAGGAAAAATTTAATTTTCAACACGTGAGTTAAAGTATTTTTAAACTCGTGATATTTAGTTGCATTACGAGTTACGAGGCAAGCTCATTTGATCTCAATGCTAGAAACTCGAGTGTAAAAATAATGTGAAACACTGAACGATTTTCTCTTACTCCTAATACTCAATTATATTGACAAATTTTACATTTGTTGTAAGATAAACAAAGAGATGGTGGCGAGGAAAGTACCTATCTACTAGGTAAGACGTGATTATATTGTGGCCCAGTAGAGCGCATCAAAAACATTGAACCAACTGCATTTAATATTTGAAATTTAACGTCACAGATTGTGCACTAATATACAAAATCAAATTTTTTTTATAGAAAAATGTTTTAAATAAAAGTGATCTGTGCAGTTTACCAAGTTCAAAGTTAAAGAAGTTTTCGAGGAAATTCCAAAAATCTCAAAAAACCTGTTTTAAAGTCAAAGTTAAGTCGCATTTTCTTTCAACCAATTTTCTTCAAATATGGAATTCCAGTAATGCTAATAAGTTAGCATAACACTGAATCTGTTAAGATGGTAATAACTATAGTTTATCAGTTCTTTAAATGATCACTATTTATGAATTAATCGTTTATTTTAATTTAATATGGTTCTGATTACACGTTAATGTTTATCTTGAAATCTTAAAACTGGAGAAATACTTTTCGGTCTTTCGTAGGCTCAATTTCATTTGTAGCCTATCAAATACTCTCCCCCAATAACACTGTGTTATTTAACATTTTTAGAGTTTATCTCTTTTAAGGAATGATAAATAACTAAGAAAATTTTATTTGTTTTGGGTGATATTTTGAATGATAGATTTATTGTTTTGTTTTTTTAACTTAAACTCCACAGCTTTAAAAAAAAAAATAGTTGAGTAGTATTTCGCAACATGTTAGAAAGGTTTTTCAGGATAAAAAGAAATAAGAAATATAAATAGAAAACAAACAGGAAGCCACAAGTAGGCTGGAAACAATAGTGCGTCATTCATTTACTAGTTAATGTATTTTTTTTTTTTTTACTTACCATAAATTAACCATGTTTACTGTAAATCAAAGTAGACATAATTTTGCTGAAAAAATTTATATTTATAAGCATCGTGTACTTCCGATTGATGTCATCAATTAAAGTATAAATTTCATTTAGAATTAAAGTTTGGTGAATTTACGAAAATATTTAAAATTCCATAGTTTCTTACAAAACAATTTTAGCAATAGTTATAAAATAGCCAATAGTAAAACAATGAAAAACTTCATAGGATATTTTTACTTTCTCTTAAATGCTACTGCTAGAGGAAGTATTACAATTGTGTCAAATTTTTTATATATAATTTTCACCGGAAATACATGTTTTGAGGTCCCCTGAGTCCGAAAAAGTGATTTTCCAAATTGGTTTGTGAACTTGGTATACTAACTACACTTATAAAGAGCTACAATTTTTATATGCAACATTTTTCTGCAACAAAAAATGGTGGTTTATCCATTCATTTCGGGTCACTGTCATTTTGTTACAAATAAAAAAATCTGGCCCGTCAGCTGCTTTCAGATTGTGCATTCGGCCCGCATGAATTTTGAGACCACTGTTCTAAGGGATTTGAACTAAGCTCTCGGGCAAAATCACCTCACCACAAGTTTCTATTTACTGAATAATTATCGATGTAATTTTCTCAAAATGTTTCAGGGCGATTTTGTTTATATTTAACATTTGCATTTCATAGGCAGGTAGTCATTAAAACAATCCGTTAGGAATCCCAAAAAACAGTAGCCATAACCTTTCCAGATGCAACTATCTTTGCTTTCTTCGGAGCATAGCCACCGTCTTCTACCCATTGCTTGGACTGTTGTTTTGACTCAGGGGTAAATTGGTGAACCCACGTTTCATCCATCGTAACAAATTGGCGCAAAAAATTGGTTGGATTTCTTCTTAAAGCGGCAAAACATTGCTGAGAAACTCGATTCCTCATTTGTTTGCGATCACCATTTAACAAATACGGCACCCATCTTGCATTAAGCTTGCTTATACTGAGTTCTTCGTGTAAAATGTGCCGTACCCTTTCTTCTGAGATGCCTCCTTAGCGTTTCATCCATCTTTAATCGTCGACAGTCTATAATCATATCGTGTATCTTCCTTTACGAGAATCATCTTCAACCCAGTTACGACCCTTTTAAACTCAGCTGTGCAATTTTTTTACTGTTGATAAAGAAGATGCAGACTCCTTATACACTTTCACCAACTTAGGATGAATTTCTGTTGGCAATGAACATCCGAAACGAAGAATTTATGACGAACGGTATTCAAGTTTATTCATTTTGTCAAAAACACACAACACTTACTTTAAACAGCCGTATATAACGAACTATTTGTCTGATCAAATCCACATTTAGTATTTACTTATGCAACAAGTGTGCCAACATAACAAAATAGGAATTTCATTTGTAGCAGTGCCCTCCATGGGCTAGGCCGAGAACTTTTCACCTTGCCCTAGTATTATAAAATCTACGGATTACCACATACATAATCTTAATATACATTAGAAGCATTGGTAGAATTCCAAATTTGAAGAAAATCAGTTAACAGAAGTGCGACTTTACAGAGTAGATTTTTCTCGAAAACGGCTAAAACGATTTTTTTGAACTTGGAATGCTGTCTACATACGTATAAATCGATTACTTTTATTTGAAACACTTTTCCAAAAAAAAAAAAAATGTTGATTTTACGTAGTTCAGCGGAATTTGTGGTGTTAAATTTCAAATATATGAGGGTGATTGTAAAATGGCGCGCTCATCACTTCCTTTTGCTTGGGTTAGTAGGCTGATATTTGTTCTCCCACCATCTCTATATTTATGTTAGAACTAATGAGCCAAGTTAGAAGTTTAAAGAAAATTTGTCATTTTATATATTATTGTATTAACAGGTGTAACAGAAGGCCGTATGTGTGTTTCACACCAGATTTTTACTTTCTCTTATTTTTTTTGTATTGAGAATGACTCCTGTTGCTTTTTCGTTACTTTTACTTTCTCAAGATAAATAGGTTCGTTGTAATATAAGGTGAGGATTTTTATCAAACCTCTGTTGTTGATTTAAATTATATTTACGTACAAAGTAAGTTATTAACGAATACAAATAAAAAGGAAAGGATCTGCAGTTGGATAAAAGAAACAAGCAAAGTTTGGCATCTAACACAAAACAAAATATAAACACCATTTAACAAGTTGGCACTAAATTTAATTTGAAGGGATTAAATAACTTTAATAGAGGGGAATTTTAGTACTGTGGGCCTATTTACATGTGAGTAATATTGCATAAATATTTTGTCTTCAATCCAAAAACTAGTTACTTGCAAACAAAATTCTTTTATAATAAATGTTTTCTTATTGTAATATATGAAAGTTTTTTAAAATTGATTTATATAAATTTAACACTCAGTATTTAGGTTATGAGTTTTTATTCTTTAATAAGCACCCGCGTTAGTGTCTACAAGCAACATAAATATGAGTTATTCTTTAGAACAATAACTGTAGACATTCGCAATAAAGTTAATCTAAATTTTTAAATAGTGTAGATATAGTAATTCTTAATCAAAGGAAAAACTTTGCCGAGAACATGAGCTATAGTAGCTGAGAGGTTAGGTGGTTAGGTGAGAGGTGTAATGGACCTCCAAGCTGATGTTTACTTGGTAATCGGTTCGATTCTAGGCTTGGTTTGGGCTTGGATTTTGCCTGACGTATTAAAATAAAATATTTATTTGCAATACTTTTGCCAGTTTTGAAAACTTGGTCGATAAGACGTTTGAAAAATGTCCCTGATTTCTTCTCATTGAGTCTAGAAATTTTGTTAGAACTAATATGGGAAATTTTACTTTCTTTTACTCTTGGAAAGGTAATTTTCGATCTTAACTTTTCACCGGAATATACGTTTTGAGGTCCCCAGAGACAGAAAAAATCCTATTCTATTTTCTGTGAAAATTCTATTCTGTATTCTGTGTATGTGTACAGCATATCTCTAAAATGAAACATTGCAGAAAGTTCAAACTTGACATTCCTTTTGAGTATCAGCATGGAATCCGATAATAAGTTATCTGTCAAAATTCCTCAACCCTAAGTCTTACTTAGTGAATGGATTTTTCATTTTTTTGCGACTTTCTCACAATCTTATTTAAACATTTCTCCGGGAAACTACATTTAATGGGTTTTGGCGGTGGGGGGAGACATGTTTTTCTATAACGTGCTCATTTAGTTTGTTATACGATTCCTTCTTCTAAATAATGTTAATTAGAACTGAATATGTTGCCAAAATTCTGAGATTGAAAAAACTCGGTTGATCGGAAGTGCGTTTTTAAGGAACAGTTGTTTTCGTTTCTGCGATTTTCTCCATAAAAACATCGACATATTTCATTAAATTTGTTTATTAACTTTTCTTTGTATTTTTTTCCCCGGGAAAATTGAGATTATTAGAGGTGTAGGAAGGTCACGCTTCCTTCATAATATACGTTATATAACGTTGAAGACATTGAAACATTTAGAAAAAATATAAGGTTTCAAGATAATTAGTCAATTATATTACTATGTAAATAATTATAGTAGGAGAACGTTGTGTGAGTGTTTCACATCAGATTTTTGTTTCTGTTTAATAAAGAAATACAAGTAATAAAATGAACGAAACTATTTAAAAGAAGAATTAGTTGGTATAAAAAATGTGTACTTATTTATATTTATTAGTGACTAGCAACCACACATAACATAAAATAAATCTTAGTATCTAGAAGGTTTCTATGTATATCAATGAAAGATCTTATAACTAAAACATAATTAATTATATCTTTATATTCCTTCTTGGATATATTTTCTAATGTAATAAAAAAAAAAAAAAGAAAAAAGAAGAACTGTGCTGACTGGTTTTTAGTATCTAGTGTTAAATATAGGATGTCCCAGTAAAATATTATTAGCTGTTTTGATGACAACACACACATATCAGTTTTCAATGAATATTTTAGTTATATATTCAAAAGTGGGCGTTCATATTTTACTGAAAGGATGTTTTTTTTTTTTGTTGGATAACACTAATGAGAGTAAAATGTTATAATACATCTCATTAACCTAAACTCTATCATTACTGCTAAAGCCATTTGGAACAGTCTCATTAAATATGTATAATTTTAGAACATATTTAGGCCTACCATGTGACATAGATAATTACACTTCCTAGTATTTTATAAGTGGCCAATCTTTTGTGTTATTGAACCTGTTCTTGATTAAATTGATGGGAATAAGATGTTCTTAGTTGTGCTCATTTCAGGCAGATCACTAATCTGGTATATGATATTTATTTAATATACCTACACTTTCAATGGCTTTCTACAGTGAAACACTCACCTAAAGTGAAACCAAAATGGCAATTCTCTTACTGTAAATGACAAATTTTCTTCATAGTTATTTTTTTTTAATGTTTAGTTGCTTTTAAAGTTATAAAGATAGCTGAACGGAAATGATACTTTAGATAAATCAAATGTTGCTGCGCAACCGGAATACCTAAAAAATTTTTTGTCGGCAATGTGTTTCAATGCATATCATGAATCAATAATGAGTGTACAATGTTATAGTGCACTCTTTATACGTATATACAGAAGGGTCATTAAATAACCTAATGATTTATAATTTTATTGTGTGTATTCAATGAATCTCACAATTTACCTATTTTTCGTCATAATGTTCTATTAAATTTATATACTTGCCAAATTCTAGTTTTATTTTATTTATTTTATGTAGGCAGTAAACGATTCTTTACCTTAAAGTGTGAGGCCAATTTGTTCATTTGTTTTCATTAGTTCTTTCGGTGAAACTTGAGGCCTAGAATGACTTCTTGAGGGAGCCAAATAAAAAGAAATCTGAAGGTAAAGAATCTTTCTGAGGGTTGTGGCACAACTTCCCAACTTAATCATTCAGTAGCTTTGATTGCGCAAGACTTGTTCTGAAGTAAGAGTACTTACTTTTTCTTCTGCAAAAGCCACGTTGTTTTTCAGGATCGCAAACTTCAAATTAATTTTCAAACATCCCACTTTGGTATTGTGTATTAGTGCTTCTAAAAATCAAAGAAAATTGAATTATTCACATTCTAAAACAAAGTTGGCATTACTTTTTTGCCGCTGATGGTGGTCTTGAATTGCTTCCTTGCTGGGGATTCCATGCTTTGACATTTGAATCAGCTGTATCTTTTCGTTTACTCTACTCAAGGAGTCATTACTTGGCGTTAAGCTTCACAATAATAACGAAACGAAAAGAAAAAGTCCAAAACTGACTTACATTCCAAGACAACCAACCAACATTTACTGCTGACATAAAAAAGCTAGTGGAAAAAAGGTAGCTAATGAAAAAGTGGTGAAAAGTTAGAAGTATACTAAGTTTAAAGAAAAATGTAACTGTCTGATATATGCTTTCTTCGATCAATCGTGTTTGAAATATTTTGAGATATATACACATATACACCCAAACTCACATACAGACCATCTTCAGGAGATCTCAAAACATTTATCTCTGGTGAAAATTCAAATTCGAAAATCTAACAACCGCACTATTTCTTTTTACTAAATAAGAGAGAGGAATTAATATGATATTTCTGATCAGAGCCACCAACATAAAACCAAAATTATTCAGAACAGCCAATATTATTACTTTATCAATCAGAATTCGTAATAATTTTATTATTTCAGGCTGTTGCTGGTACACCAGCTGAGGGCAATGTCAAACCAGGAGATGAAATATTGCAGATAGGTGATTATGATGCCAGAGATATTAGACATCAAGATGCACAGGCCCTGTTCAAAAATGCTGGAAATTCCATTCGCCTCGTCATTTATAGGTAATTATTTGGAGATAAATAATTTCAATAATTATTATAATGAAGGCTTGTTATAGCAAAATTGTACAATCTGTCATAGAAAGAGAAGAAAAATATTACGAGATTTTTCCGTGGTAGTCTGTGGTCATACAATGATTCGGACATTCGCCACTCATCAGGTTGACTTGATCAAGATGTTATTAGAATAACGCTCGATTTCATTGAAGCTCCCAGGCTCCTAATAAAATGTCTGTGATGGTATCTAACTCTGCGGATCCAACTAATCAGATCAAAAATTTTTAGAAGCAAGTTGTGTTATGTTAACCGCCAGCTGTGAATAAAGATCAAAGAAAGTTAAAACTACTATGATGTCATCCACTGATTCTATCAAAAATTCACTCTTGAACTTGTGACACCCATCACACATGAAGTGTTGTCTGAGTATTGTTGGTCTTCATCTATGCTTTATTATTATTACATCTAATTATAACCTGATTATTTCGTCCAATAAAATGATCACAAGGTCATATCAAGTTTTGGCATTTTGAAATAAGTTCTGAGCACAATTATATGTCACATCCACTAAATAAGAGTGTTGCGTGATATTATGTGTACATATTTGACTTTAGTTTAATCGTATTGTTCAAGGAAAAGTATTAAAGGAACCCCCGCTGTGGCCTTAAATATTAGAGTTTGGACTGAACTTTTTCTGTCAACAGATTAGTGCCAAAATCAATTTTAAGTTCTGAAAAAAGATTTCACTTCTATATTATTTTTCTCGAGCTATTATGATAGGCATCCATGATACCGCTTAATCCTAATCTGTGGCCTACCAAAAAAAAAAGCTGCTAATGCAGTAATTGCATCCTCTTGAATGCCATAAGACAGTTCCAAAACTTAAATGAAAACTGTTTTACTAAGTGTTACATAAAATCCATTCCTACAAAAATAGTATTATCCAATATCATGTTATAATGGTGTTACATAACACGTTGTAGAACAAAATTAACATCAAATCTGTCACATAAGAGTGTTTTGTTATATGGATCTGATTTATTATTTTACTTTATTCTTTGGAAAAAAAAAAATAAATCTTTGGTTTAATAATTTTCCTATAAAGGAAATTTTCCGAACTCAACTAAAGTACTTTATTCTAAGAGGTATTTTATTTCTAAAATAGAAATAAATGTGAAGTAAAATAGAAATAAATAGAAATGAATGAAAAGTGTGATTAATGCATACACTGGCTGAACGTAAGGGGCAAAGGACCTTAGTTGTTGTGCCCCTTCAACAAAACAAAACACACACATTTCTAAAATAGTATGCTATTTTATGTATATAAGTTCATATAGCACTTTTCATTCAAATTACAGCTTTTTAATTAAATTACGTTTTTGTCCATACACATTGAAAAAAGATTGTTAATTTGATTGAAAAATTTATGCAAGTAATGAAAATCACCGCAGCATCCCAACATCCATGTGTAACGAGAGTCACATAAATTTAATAAAAATATAGAGAGTTTAATTCTGAAAAATGGTTACAATTTTGATGGGACGCCAACCTGAAAGTTAAGGCAGACGTGTACTCCTTCTTCGAAAAAATGATTAATGTACCTACTTACCGTTCAGCCAAGTTGTTACAGGAAATGCGGGTGATGGATTATACATAATGGAACTTCAGATAAGCTCTGTAGGATAACCCAGCCGAGACTTCCCTAGAAACTGAAGCAGAACTTTTCAGACTATTTTCAAAAGTACAGACAAATGTGGCAACATTTTTGCCATTTACGTGCTGCATAGAGATAGATTTAAGCGAAGACAAAGATTGGCTAACTTGAGAGTGCTTCCAAAAATTGTAGTACAAAAGTAATCATAAATGAAGATTTAGTAGATAGTGCTGTAGAGAATCACTAGTCAATGATCACTGTGTAATTGGCAATGGGTTAGCGAACTCTCTTGTTAAATGCTCGAATGACATAACCCACCATATCGCTTATGATTATGATTGGCTTTCAGCACAAACAGAGCTATGATTTGCATTAGGGAAGCATACCTCATCTAAAATTCAATATTGGTAAAAACGACCAAGTTCCCAGGATCGTATATAGGACTCGATGTATTTTCTGTCAAAAAGAATAGGAAATGCTGAGCCAAATTCAGAATAGGTTAAATTGTATTAGGTCATTACATTCCGAATGACAATTTTATTAGGTCATTACATTCCGAATGACAATTTTATTAGGTAATTACATTCCAAATGACTAATAGTCAAAGGCAAATAGTAAAGTAAAAATAAAGAACAATGAATATTTTTCATTTTTGAGATATTTCAGTGAAAAGGTTTTATTCTTTCAATGTTTCTAACTTTATTGCAATTAACAAATGAAATCCCTGGT
Organism: Triatoma infestans; assembly: GCA_011037195.1. Taxonomy (NCBI): domain Eukaryota; kingdom Metazoa; phylum Arthropoda; class Insecta; order Hemiptera; family Reduviidae; genus Triatoma; species Triatoma infestans. The sequence goes on along the minus strand of JAAEAF010004813.1, from coordinate 50,436 downwards.
TTAGCGCTTTGGTTCTTTTTAAGGCTACCGGTTAATACGATATAGATAATAGTCACAACCTTCACTTAAACCTGCAGAGATACATACCTGCCGTACCATAGCCAGGAAGTAGTCCAGTACACAAGAAAATGTGAGAGAAACCGATCTTCCGTCACATAATTGTGAGGATCCAAGACTAAGCACCATCAATACTATTTTTAATTATATTTGCAAATTAATAGATCGGATTCTAAAATCAGATTTATTATTTTGGCATCATTTCTTTAAGATTTACATAAATGTCTCAGAACCTACTTAGTTTCTCTCTTAAATATTTTGTTTGAAAATTTTTTAAATATTTCTTCTTGGTACCATTAATTTATTGTTTTCCACTATTTTCAGGCAAGGAGGTGATTATAGTGCCCGATCTAGCCGTGACAGTAGTGTAGACCCAATGGGATTGCCCCGTTCTCTAGGATCATTATCTGAACACCATTATGACACAATTGGTCCAAATGCACTAAACTCAGCGCTTATGTCTCCTCATTCCCGCAGTTCGTCAGTTGTGTCGCCCCATAGACAAGAGCTGGAAGAAGAATTGATAGCAGTTACCGAACAGGTGAGTCTGATTGGAATTTATATCTAAGATATAAATATTCCGATTGTTAAATTATTTATTTTACTTTACTAGTGCTACAATCTACTTCAGAAAACGGATTCTGTATTTTCTGTCTAGTGCAATATCAATATTAGAAACTATTATTATTATTTATTAGTTCCATTATTATTTAGTAAATAAGTTAAGAAAGAAGCAAATATTTTACTGTGTAATATGTTTTTTATTTTAATGACTGTATTTCTGCCTAATTGTCTTCCTTTCTAATTCTATTATATGCGTTTAATTATTTTCTGATAATTGGGTCTGTGGCTTTCACGGGCTTGGGTCTTCCAAGAGATCCATAAACAAACAAGGTTAAGGCTTCTTTCCGTGACTTATATTTTAAAATGATAGTATTTGTCCTTCACCATCAGATATTCACTTGAAACTGACTTATTTAACTTTTTACTTTTTCTTGCTTGGTGTATGAGAAAATATTGCGTTCATGGCAAATTGTTGAAATTGAGTTATTATCTAATCTTCTCTGACGCTCCTGAGAGTGGAAAAAAGTTTTTGGTGAATATGTGTGCGTGTCAAGCATAGACATTTTCATATTTTGTGAACAAAATATCTCCAAAACGACAAATCGCAAGAAACTCTAACTTGATATTTCGTTGGAACCACCATGATAAATGATAAAAAATATTTTGATCAAAAATCATCAGCCAGAAGTGCGCTCTACTGAAATTTTTTTTTAATATTCTTTCGTTTATGCAAAAATGGCTTCAACGATTTTCTTTAAATTACGGATATTAAGTACACATATATAGGCCTATCATTTTTATTTATGGGTTCTGGGGAGCTGCAACATTAAGTTTTCCATTAAAGTACCACTCATGTAGTGTACGGTGTCTCACATGTTCATAAGTTCATTAAATTTATTGCTAGAATTTCTAGTCGGTTAATCGGTTAATCGGAAGTGCACATTAGAAATTCAAATATTTGAGAAAACTTTTTTTTTTTTTCTTGAATTTTCTCAAAATGAACCAATATTTTGTTTGAACTTGGAATACTAGTTGCATAGGTGTAACCCTATCGCTTTTATTTGAAACATTTTCCGGAAAAACCGAGTTTAGAGGGGTTCTGGAGAATCTATTTATTAACTGTTGAATCCGTTTCTCTCAACTTGTATAGTGGTTTCAGTAGGTATTACTTTATTTGCTTTACTAATTTCTTTTGTGATTTTTGTAAGTATGCTGAAATGAGTATGCAATGAGAATGAACACAGGACATACGTAATTGAAAGCTACTGAATCCGTTAGTTCTTTGAAAAAGAAATACAGTGATGAAAAAACCAACATAGTATGGCCAAATTTTTAAGGCTACAACAAATTTAAGAAGATTTTTTTTTTTTTAATTTAAGGCGCGCCAACATCTACGGTCATTGGCGCCCGGAACCTTTTCAGTCTATTGCCGGCCTCCGGACAGTGTTCTCTCGTTACAAACAACACTGTCCATCACCGGACAGTGACCTGTAGGGGCTCCTAGGAAGAAAAAAATCTAAGGGCAGCAAAGCTGGACTCGAATCTGGGTCCTCCGCGAGCGAGTCCAGTATGCTAACCACTTAGCTATTCCCTTTCCTCTTAAAGGATATTAAATTTAAAAGAAAATATCTCAGAAAGGCAAAGTTGGCCAAATAGTTGCTAAATAAATTTTCATATTAATTCATGAAATTGGATGTGAAGATTTAACCTAAAATATAATAAACGATATTTAGGTTCAGTAAATAGATTGCAATTAAATTAACAAATAGAAGCTGTGATGGCCATGACATCAAACGAAATTAAAAACTCTTGACATTGAGCAAAGCTCAAGTTAGCCTATTGTTAACTCCTGACCATTTTCTTTCTCTACTCAATCAGCCCTCAGTGAGCTCTTTCATGGCTCTGTTTTTATAATTACTTTAAACGCTTAGCGTCTCAATTCTTGTCCTATTATTGTATACTCTTGCTTCCATTTATATGCTATGAAGTCTGTGGACTTTCTATGAATTTATAGTGTATATATTTTTATATTGAATTTATTTAATTTTAGTAATAACATGAAACAAATAATTGAAGGAACTTTGCAAAATTTCAAAAATATATAATCAGTGATACAACGATTCCATGGTTATACACTGCAAAAGCTTAATGTTTGCTCTTAGTAACGATGGTAATGTTGCGTCACTGTCAATAGTATGCCTTCAAAACTATTTTATGCCATTATAATTCTGCAAGCAAGATATTAGAATAGCCGAGCGGGATTTGAGGCACGGACGGCTATTCTTTTGAGGATACTGGGTTTGATTTCTGATCATGGCCTAGGTTTCTCAACAGTGTATTAATTTGAGATGTACAATGCACAGTCAAATATGTTTGCCTTTCACCTCATTTCACGAAACGTATGGTAATTAATTGGAGGTAAAGGTCGCCTGGAAATGTTACTTTTATTTCTGTAAATTCTTATAACTTTACCTTTGTGAATTTTCTTTTTACCTTTTTCATCTTATTATTTTTAAATATATTTTTTTTTTTAAAGTTGTTTTATATATATTTTTTCCGAATTACACTCTAACTCAATTCCAGATGATGGAAAATATATTGTTCTTGGCCAAGAAATGGTTGATCTGCCGGTCAATACCAAAAATATTCGAGATACTGTTGCTTTTAGGGAAATTTCAAATCAATTTATTAATATCTTTTATACACTTTTATACTAATATTTTAATTAAGGATACAATGTAAACACATGGAGTAATTAATTTTAAATTCTGTGTCAAGTAATTTAAAAAAAAGAAAACAATTTTTTTTCAATATTTACTAATCTATTAAGGTTAAATAAATTGAAAAATAAAGTTTGTTTTCCTATATTTACCTAGCCAGGATGATGTTATGCAACAATTTTTGGCAAAAGTTCAATGTTTTAAAATCTAAATAGTTGGGGTAGTGCCATAACAGTGTACAAAGGGAACAATGAAGTTTATTAGATATTATATTGTTGGAAATTTCTTTGTGTAAATACTAGAAATTAAGATTAAATTTAGAAGCCAAATATTGCTATTTATAGCGGAAATATGCTCAATTTAAAACGATGTTTTTAAAATAAGCAATATTTATATTTATATAAGTAACAATATTTATATTAAGTAACATAATATTGAATCTTTACTCGATAGCAATTGTATCATATATCATTTGACTTCTTCTTGCCATCATATCATTTGTAAACTCAGATGCCAACGAAGTATCTTGTTCACAGATTTTGAAAATGTGAGGTAATTATTCCCTAGACCGTCAGGACTAGCTTTATTTAGTTTGTGTATCCTGTTAGATTTTTTGGCTCATTATAACTCATAACATGAATCAGATCATTGTTTTTTATTTGACACTGGAGTTTTATAAACTTTCACTTTTTATACCTTCAGATAAGCTGTCATAGATGACAGAACTATCTATAAGGCAGCCAATTTTATAAAATAATCTTAATATGAAGTACTATGTTATGAAAACTGACTGACATTGTTCATTTATTTATTCAAAATTAGCAAGATAGCATATTATCATCTACTATGTTCTCTTCTTATCGTTAGGTTTATTACTGGCCAGAGTGTTGATTTCTGTGGACTTCGTTGGCAGATTCTATTAAATTCTATTATGTTCAATTCTAGAAATTTCAAAAAAAATTATAGCTTCAAAGAAAAGTTTTATATTGGTTTCAATAAAAGTGAAAGTAAATTCTTTTCTTTGTAAAAATTTAGCAGAATAGTTTTTTTAAATTCTGTTTTATTGGTTTGGTTTTTAACTTTAACCATTATTTTTGTTTTTTGAGGACTGGAAAAGCCAACATGTTGACATCTAAAACATTACTTTGGCTTCTAAATAACATAAACTTCCAACGTATTGGTGGGGGAAAAAAACAGTCCTAATTTTTCAAATTTATCATGGTCTGGTCTTTATTTTGAACTAATTCTTCTGCACTCTCTTCTTCTTCTTCTTTCTTCTCCATCCCTGGAGGAGATAAGAGTTCCTTGAAAGTTGCATTTGAGCTATGCATTTATCAGAGAAACTTAAGGTTAATGACTTTTGTTCTGATGACAATTAAAAGGTGAAGAACAGTGAGGGACGATGAGTTTTAATTTTTTTTTCTATATTTTAATTTTATTCAGTTTGATGAATTTATTCATGCAAAGTAGCGCTTCCTTTTTCATTGTAGGCAATCTACTTTTAGCCTTATAGGGGAATCGTTCATGCTCAGACAGTTCCCTTAAAAACTTTTCACTTGTTTTTATTGTTATAATGTTTTGCTGAAGAGATTGAAATCTTCTTCGCAATCACAATCACAGCTTAGAATGCTTGTCCCCTTTATTTTCTATAAGTGCGGTTTACTGAGGTTATGTTTAATCTTAGATTAAACCTAAGATGCGTTATCTTGATAATAAAATGTCATTCTTTCTCCAATAACTCAAACTAAGGTATGTCAAAATAATATTTACATTTCTTTTCCTTTGTATTTCTGATCCCGCCATAATTCTGAAATTACCAACAACTCTTTATAGAACTACCCAAATCTCTTAGAGAACTGATAGGAATTTTTCCGCCCAATTGTACGCAGCGAAATAAATTGTAATGCAATTAATGTACCATAATATTGTTTGGTAATAAAGCCGTATACTGTATTGAAGTGGCCCTTTAGAGAAAAGTTTCAACATTGCAGCATCCCCAAAGCTGGTCAAAAATCCATCCCTAAAAAAAATTTTTACACACTTATAATAGGCCTAGTATTTGTAGTTAATAAGCAGATTTTAAGAAAAATCATTGAAGCCAATTTTTAATATAGTCGTGAAAAACTAAAAAAAAATTACTACACTCCGATTGACGGATTTTGGACTAAACCTTCGATTCGGTTATCAAAATGGAGTATAAGTTTGTGCTTCTTTCAACTATACCTTCTGATATATTTCGTTTCCTACTTAAAAAAACTACACACACACACACATTATATATATATATACACACACAATCACATCAGTCAATTTACTAAAAATGTATTGTTCTTATTAAATAGCCCTCAGTTTTGAACATTGGCCATCAGCAATTTCTTACAGCGGTAAGAAAAAGAGATATTTTTGTTAAATTGCTTGACGTGTGGATTAGTGGATTATATAATTCTGTAAATCTTGTTTCAACAAATGCAAGGCCAGATAAAAAGGGCCCTCTCCAAGGTTCGATTACGAAATCCAGTAATTTCATCTAAAAGCTGTCCGAGATCGATGATATAAAGCAAATTTGCTTCTCTCACTGAGCATTCTATCAGGAGAGATATTTTAACATAATTTTATAGAAAGGTGTCTTGACATTCTCAGGTTATTACCATCAAAACCTTATTAATTCTTCATTAACATTTTTATTTTTAGCACTTTAAGTAGGCGCCGTTGAATTAGATTTTATCTCAAGTATGGTTGAACAGAATATGTGCCAAAAATATGGTAATCTTAATGTTTCCTATAACTGTATTAATATAGGACATAGCGTGAATGAAATGAGGCATAATCAAAGGAATTAATGTTTGTTGTTAACTGATGCCAAACAGACAACATTTACTTTTAGTGGTTGAAAAGAATTTAATTAAACTAAGGCATTCAAAACGTATTTAATGTTTCAATAATTAATTAACTTTTAAAATATGACATTAATGTTTGCTTCTAGTGAGGTTTTTCACTTTCTCTTACTGCTAATAAGAGAAAGTATTATGATCGAGTTTTCATCAGAAATATACATTTTTAGGTACCTTGAGTTCGAAAAAGAGGTTTTTAGAAAATGGTCTTGAATGTGTATGAATAATATATCTCAAAAACGAAAAATTGTAGGAAATTCAAGCTTTTAAGTCCGTTTGAGTATCATCAAGGATCCGATAGGAGTGATCTGTCAAAATTCTCCAACCGGAAGTAACATTTACTAAATAGATTTTTTTTTAATCCCTTGTGATTTCCTCGAAAATTGTGATTTTCTTTAAACTTTGTATATTTAATCAACATTCATGACTAAATTCAAGTCAGTCTGTGACATTTATTTGAAATATTTTTCTAGAAATATTCATTTAAGGAAGATTTTATTGAATGGATTTTCCTTTAAAAAGTTATTTTACTTTATAAGATTCTATCCCCTACATAAATTTATAATTGAATGTGTGCCACATTTCCGAGTTTGCAGAAAATCGATTGATCGATGGTGCGACTTTAAGGAACAGTTTTTTTTTTCAGTTTTTATGATTTTTTTTTAAAAAGATACCATCAGGTTTCATCAAACTTGGTATGCTAATCACATATATATAGAGACATACGTACATATATAGAGACATATCACTTTTGCTAATAACTTTTTCTCGAGTATCTGAGGTCCTTGATTCGAAGTGAACCTGGGGGAACTGGTAAGCCATATTCCGTAATAAACAAAAGTCAATACGTTGAATTTTAGATTCTCTCTTTGATATTAACAACATCTCTTAACAAATAGTAAAAACATGCTCAGTTTGAAAAAAAAAAAATTCACTTGAAACTACTTATATAAATTGTGAATGTTTCACACACGATTTATTTTTCTTATGATAGAGGTTTCCAATTCATACAACATTTTTCTCTGTTATTACTTTCATTTAGAAATTTGGGAAAAAATCTTATGAACTTAAGAAATAGTAAATTGTAAACAAGTGAAAACTTGAAGGAAAAGCGCTAAATAAAAAACTTAAAATTAAAAATTATTATATTCAAGAAATATCTGACGTTTTTATGTCAGGGACAAAAATAAAATTTTTTAATGTGCCTCTCTCGGTTGGTTTTTCAAAATTTTACATCATTAATATCGATGATGAGCAAGATCTAGTTTAGTTTATTTGACTTTTTTGATTCGTCTAGCCTGTTTGTATTTGATACGCCAAAATAACTCGAAAATAATTTTAAGATATTCATGTGACAGGGCAGTAGCGTCGCTTGCCAATTCGGGGGGCTGGTGTTCTATTATTGAGGTTAAGCAAACCTCCCCAAAATACGGCTAGAAGCTAAAAACACAACCAACGAACATTAATATATACTTGAATGTCCTAATATGGATGGTCGTCAACTCCTCATTTTATCTCAGCTTTTATTTAAATAAATTTAAGAAATGAAACAAAAAATTATTTTAGCCTTTTTAATTAGAGGAGTAAAACTCTAGAGGCGTTTTCACCGGAAATACACGTTTTGAGGTCCCTTGAATTTAAAAAAGTGGTTTTTAGAAAATGGTGGGTATGTAAGTATGTGAACAGCGTAGCTCAAAATAAAAAAATCACAGAATATTCATACTTAAATGTCGGTATTACACACATGAATCCGATTGGATTAGCTGCTCTAATTCCGCAACCGGAAGTACCACTTTACTGAATGGATTTTTCCGTTTTTGCAGTTTTATTTATACTTTTTATATGTTAACTACACATATAAAGAATTACAACTTTTATTTGAAACATGTCTCTGCTAACATTTATTTCAGGGACTTTTTTGAAAAGGATGGGATTATGTTTTCCTCTAAATTGCTATTTCAATATATTATACAATTCTATCTTATAAATAATATTAAAAAGAATTAAATATGTTGCCAATATTTTGAGTTTAAACAAAATCGATTAACCAGAAGTGCGTTTTTACTAAACAGTTTGTTCAGTTTTTAAGATTTTCTCAAAGTTCGATATGCTTCTCATTTTCCAAGTTTCCATTTTCGTTAATCGCTATTTATCTTCAGAGATATTTCTATGGTAGATATTAAGCCTTCTTTTTGGAATTTATGTAATAAATGATGTGATAATTAAAGGGAAATGTTGGTTTTACGAGATACTTTTATAATATTCCATAATGATAACATTGAAAATAAATATATCTTGAGAAAGACTAGAGAATGAAATAAAGATTTAGTTTAAATTAATTAACTTAATGTTACAGCATGATTAGATGACACCTATGGGTTAGACCTTTTATTAAATAAAAGTTTATTATTTAATAATTCAATTTGAATCATACAAATAATGCAAAATTATATATACTCATTTTTACAAATTTAATTAACAAATTATTTCTCAATACTTTAACGTTTAAATAATAATTAATAATAATAAAAAAAAAATAGAAATATAGAAAACAAATTATAACTGTTATTTTCATTAAAATTTAGCTAAGATTTTGTATTTGACGTTGGTGTTTTCTAGTTCATTGACTAGTAGAGGAATCTCAGAAATAGAGCAAAGTTCAATAAACAAGAAGTAGAAAATAGAACTGTATTTTAATATAATGGACTTGATGAATATAATTTTTTTACGATATCCAAGAGATTGAGTGAAAAATAAACATTTCCTGTTATGTTTACTTTAAGATTGTGCAATTTGAAGACATAATTTCGAAACCTAGTTTTGGTATTCTTACGTATTTCTTCTTCTTCATTGTTTAGATTTTACAAACTGTAGGGTATTATTAGAAAAAAACAGTAAAAGAATGGATAACATTTTTAAAAAATATGAAAACAAAATATTTACAAGGATTTATAGTTTTGTAAGATACAAACTATTTTCTTTTATTATAAAAAAATGGTTAAATTACGATTTTTTTAAAAAATGTCCTCATTGATAAGGATTTCCTCAAACGAATATTTATTTCCTGAATCTTTCCAATCTTTTTCTATTAGACGCTTCCTTTTTTTGAATTCCGTAATTATATACACTTTCCTTTAAGCAGTGTAGTTTGTACTAAAGTTACTTCCATGTCCAGCACTGCAAACTGATCCTCCAATGAATATTATAAGAGTTTTAATACAAGTAACAAATGCATAGAAAAAGTTGAAGCACTATTTTCTAAATCTTTTTTGATCTCCCTCAATCTTCCTCTAGCCCCTCCTATTTTAATCTTTTCCCCTATACAACGTACAAACATGTCCAAACCTTCCAGTCTCTTTTCTTCTATTCTTTGCAAAATGGTTCCATAGCCTTTTACTTTTATGATTTCTCTAACCTTTCTCCCTTGTCAGCATTTTCATGCATACTTTTTCTGATAATCCATTTCTGTAGGCAGGAATTTATCGCTCGGAGCTGACATTTACAGACTAATCTTTGCTGCATGTAGTAATGAATTATCAGCAATAATGAAATATAAGCTAGTACCACAGGACAGAATTAAGCGTCCTTTCGCTCATTCGAAAATGTGAAAAGCCATCAGCTTCAACAATTAACCATAAATATATGAAATGATTCACCCTTTTTATTCTATGTTCATTTACAATCAAATCCTTATTATTATTCCTTGTGCATAGATACTTACGTATTCTTAAAGATGATCTCTAGGCCCAATTTATTATATGCTTATATCAACTTCCTTATCACGTACTCTTTATCCTCCTGGCCCTCTGGATAATCGCTGATCATCATTAAATAACAAACAGTGTAGATTTAAATTTCTGAAATGGGAATTCCCTACGGCTTATGTAGTCTATCACTTTTATAAAAATCTCAAAAAACGAAGATGAATAGAAATTTATTTGTTTTATAGGTTATAACCTGTAACAAAGGAGTTAACTCATTTTTTCACCCATTTAAACAAAAAATAAAGTAATTATACAGAATAAAATAAAATTATAAAGTAATTCAAAATTAACATTATTATTAATGAAGCAGAAATAATAGTGATATTTTCTGTCGTTAGCATTAAATGAAAATGCACTTTAAATATTCGTTCAATAAGAAAGACCTGAGTATTAAAATATTTTTTAAATTTTTACATATTTAGCTGATTGTAATCATTAGCTATTTCTTTCCATTTCATTACTAATATTATCAAAATCAGTGTTTACATATTTACAAAACTTATCATACACAGAAAAATTCCAAAAACAAATGAGTCATATTTTCAGACTTGTCCACTATTGCGCAGAGTACAAATTTTATTTGGGTCAATTGTGTTAGTTATAATTTTTATGGTAAATTTTAATAAAATAATCCTGCCATTCTAAATTGAATAAATAATTTAATTACATGAAATAAAAGTTTTTTGTGTTAAATATGGTTGGGTTATTTGTTTATTTAAATAAGAAGATTTTGTAAACATAATGTAATTAGAATTTAATATTCGATCAAAATCAGGGGAAACTAAATGCTCTTTGTGTTTTTCTAATAATAAATTAATATTTGATTTATCTTTTAAATATGTTATTAATGAATCTAAATATCACAGGTTTAAACTTGAAAAAAAAAAAAAACTGGCAGCTGAGAATACCAATTGTGGCTTAAACTATTATTATGTTTAACATTAAATGATAACAGTTAAAAGAGGCCGATTTTTTAGAGTAATAAAAATAATCAGAATTCAAAATTTTGAAAATTAAATTAAGAGATGCCAAAAAGCGAAGATGACATCGGGCAAACTTTATTTTCCCAAAAGAATTGGAATATTTTGCCCCAACTTTTTCTGTGCATTTGTTACAATCCTTATATAACTTTTATAATATTTATATCCTTATCTATGCAAAGATCACTTTGCAGTGTAGAGGGCATAGAAGAACTCTTAGTATATTGCTTAATAGTCTAATGATGCCTTAACGAAAAAAAATCATGATTATCGCTGGATCCACCCTCAGTTAAACCGCACTGCTAACGTAAAGGTTAAAATTCGCCTTCTTGATTATCCTCATTAAGATCCTAGCCAAATGTTCATCACGTATATTCCCTGATAATCTTGTCATTCTCATTTATCCCTCCTCATAAATGCCTGTAGAAGAGTCTTTAGCCTTCATTATTAACTTTACTTCTTTCCTAAGAGGATATCCAAGGAATGTTTGTATGCTGTTTTCATTAACTGTGAAAGTGTTCTCAAAGGAGTTCAAGCAATATTTAATTAGTAAAATAAAGAACACTTAAAACGTTCACATCCAGAATTTGAACCTTGGAAAATATTGAAAATTTTGTACATAGAAAGTTATGCATTCCTGTCAAATTTTCGATCTAGAATTTTGCACCGGAAAGACATGTTTTGAGGCGCTTTGACATCGAAGAAAAAGTGGTTTTTAAAAATTGGTCTGTATGTGTGTGGTCGTCTGATTAACAATAATTTTTGAGCATAACTCAAAAATGGAAAATCACCATGTGACTCATAATAAGGCTTCGAATCTTGTAAAATTAACGAAACATATACAAAAATTAACTTTATTGTCAAAAATTACTATCACTCTACAATAAAAGACGACTGTATCTATTTCTTTTGGCTCCCAGATGGACTTACAGACTCGAACTTTACGGAACTGCAAAACAAACTAACATTAACAAAATACAGACCCTACAATCTAAGATCCTCCGCCATATGCTAAACGCACCCTTTTTTGTCAGTAATCTAAACTATCTACAATGAACTCAAAATTCCATTCGTTTCTGAACTTGCCAAAACTCGATACAATAGCTTCCATCATAAACTCCTATCACATCCTAACCCTTTACCTGCAAATTTATCGTCACGACACTTCCTTCTAATCCCACAGACGGCCTGAGGCGCCGATGGCCACGTGACCAATTGGTCTCCTAGTGATGGTCATCACTGAATGACCGTCATTCACGAATATCACGCCATTAGTATATTGTTCATACATCACATTCACCTGTTGTGAGTACATCCATTTACCTGTATAGAGTGGGTTATAAAAAAAAAATTGTCAAAAAATTGATAGGGTAAATTATTTTTTTTTTTTGGAAAGAAGTGAAGTTAAGCGTTTTTTTGAAGTTCCATTTTCATAAATTGCCAAAATTCCGAGTTTGAAGAAAATCACTTGCTCAGAAGTGCGGATTTTACTGAACGGTTTTTATCATTTTGCGATTTCTTCGATAAACATATACCAACCAATTACTTTGACTTGGTATTCTAACTAAACATATTAAGAGCAACAAATTTTGTTTGAAACCTTTTTTTCGAGTAATAGATTCTAGGAAGGTACTATGGAAGGTAGGAAGTCAGGCTTCCTTTAGTAGTCCCAATCAAACTAAAATCCGCTAAATGTAGTAAAAATTCCAAGTTTGAAGGATTATCTATCAATAATAACCATGTCAACTGCAGTAAGAGAAAAGACGTGTGTTTAACATTAGATTTTCTTTATTTCCTCTTAATTTTTCATACTCTGTAAGATATTTCGTTTAGTTACCACCTGACATAAAGATACTTTCTATACAGTCTAAGATTCTTTCTTAATTAAATTAATAAGAATATATTTATTGGCTATAAAAGAAAATGAATTATCATCTTTCATAGGGCTATGCATTGATAACATTTTCAAGAAAAATATTAAAGTGGAATAAAAAGTACTTAGTTTCCATAACATCACTTCAGTGTATTTTCACATTTTTATTAAAATATAATCATCATTTTTTTAATATTAAAATATAATCACCATTTTTTAATGATTCATTTTTGGCTGCTACGAATACAGGGTTAAAAGTCTTTCATCAAATTCCAAAACACTAAGTTATACCTATCTATCTTGGGAAGGTTATTATTTAAGATGCGTAATGAACCAATATTAATTGGTCAAAAGACTTATTTTCTCATTTAAACCACGATAATTTTTTTACAATCGTGGGAGTAGATCCATCTACTTCACAGATTGTAGCTGTTCTTGAATTAATCGAAACATTAAAAAAAAAAAAAACATGCGGATTCTGCTTAATGAATAACAAAAAAAGAAGGTTATGCAAATAGATGCCCATCAGTCGAAAGGAATGTTAAAACAAGTATTACCCCTCAAGAATTAGCCTTTAGATAATGTAGTATTTATAAGAGCAGATGTAACGTGTAGTTTAGTTACACCATGAAAGATTTTCTGTACTGTTTTTTATTGTTTAACTTTTATTATTCTCCCGTATATTTAAAATTTACCTTTTATTCTCCCAAATATTTTCCTAATTAGTCAATTATATCTTTACATATTAGGTTTTTTTTTTTCATAGAGTAAATAAAAACCTGATGCGAATAATAGCACATGTGTCTTCAATTCTTCAAGTCTCGCACTTAAATAATTTTTTTAGGTTTTCAACTCAAAAGTTAGATTTTTTTCAATCATTGTTGAATTATTTGGTGCTAAATCTACTCATATATTTGTAAAAATGACATTTTAATAGGATAATAAAAGTATTTGTTGACCGTTGATGAATTATGTTATGAAGAAAAATTGGTGAGGATCGGTCAATAAAAGAAATGTTCAATTATGCCAACGTTTCGACAGAGTTTCCTGTGTTTATCAAGGCCTTAATATATAGATAGTCGTAAAGATGTGGAGAAGGAATTTTTAAACATACACATTTGTTACATCGCAGAAAAATACAAAAAAAGAAAATTAAAAGTTACTAGTTTCTTGTCTTAAATTATCTAAAGAAAATGACAGTTTTAATTGTGTATGTTTAAAAATTCTTTCTCCATATCTTCATGACTATCTGGAGCTTTGATAAAGGCAGGAAACTCTGGCATAATTGAATGTTTCTTTCTTCACCAATCCTAACCAAGTTTCTTCATAACTTATTTTGAGGAAACCAAAATACCCTAGTCGAAAATACCAACCAAGTCTCTTCCCCGTAGTTTGAACTGAAGAAATGATTCAATAACTATACAAAATAAATATCTTTATAACTGGTCATCTATTTTATGGTTCCCAAATAAAAATATTGGCAAAGCATTCAAAGTCCTCTGAGCGAACAAAGAAGCTTGGAAGCGCGGAATTTCGTAAAAAGCGATACTCCAAAACAGAGGAAGGATTAAGTCTTGCGTACTGGACTTAATATCGTGGAAAGCTAAAGTCATTTACTATAAATACATGTGTTGTTCTGACAATTCCAGATTCCTCTCTTAGAGCAATCACATCCTGTGACCATTCAGTTAAAGGCTGATATGAAACTGCCTAGGCATCTCGACAGGGTAAGAGGTTATTATCGGGTCTTTTTCGCTTTGAAATCCAAACTCTTAATTTGAACATGCAGGAACTCTGCAAGAGCTCTCACCTTCCCCTTTCGTTTCAAAATGCTTACTGTTGATTTAATTAGTACATAGTTGCGTAACAAATCACATGATTAAAGTTTGGATATTCCAATTCAGAAAGAAGTAATAAAGTTCAATTAAGCTATGAAGATTCACTGCAGGCTAAAGCCAGAGTGAATAGTAGGCATACTTCAGATCACTAGCCCAAAGAAGCATGCAGAACTTTAAATCTTGTACCGGTAGAAAGAACAGGACAAGAGAATGCTTGTATGCTGATGGTGTAATGGGTTTGTTGGTAGAGATTCAAACTGCTAAACCAAGAAAAATTCCAAGCCTATAAGCTTTAAATACGAGTTGCTCTCCAGACTTCTCAGTTTGATTAAAAAAAACAGGATTCGAGATTGAAGTCAATAAAAATCATCAATTGGGTTCGCAATGACTAAAAAGGATAATCGTTTAATCTAACCTTTAGTGAGTGTACCTAATTTAAAGATGATCAATCAGACTCTGTTAAGTAAGCTAAAGCATGCAATAAGCATGTATATCGCGATAAGGATGCAATATATGTTGGCCTATTTTTTGACTGAGACCAATCTTCATGTTGGAATGCTTGTGATCCTTATATATATAAACTTTCTACTAACTTCCAGCCTTCTTTGCTTATGAATTGTGCTTTCACATAAACATACACCAGTTTCTAAATAAAATAAAAATCAGACTGTACCTTCAAATATTATTTCTTGTAACACTTGAGTTGAAAAATCTTAACGATCACAGTACTAAGAAATTAAAATAGGCTTTGAGATTAAAGCGAATTTTATAAATGCGTACATTAAAAGAAATAAAAAATACAAATCAAACATTCGTAATGTTTTTTTTTTAAGAATAAAAATGATTAAATATAGCTATCAGAATAGGTTAATCTACTTTTTTGAATATTAAAGCGTAAAATGTACACTAACGTATTAGTAAGCCATAAAAAAATATCTAAAAACAAATAGTTCACTGCAGTGATAAACATATACATGTCACAATCATATATAAAAATATACCAGCCTATGGTGAGAACGAGTGGTGACCCGTTTCTGGAATCCTGAAATAGTAACTAGGCCCTCTATAAATGTGTATAGAACTCCCGCAACTGGTGGTTGTAAATTATTTAGCATATATAAATATTGGCAAACACTATATCAAATATAAGAAGCTTAATAGAATCTATTCATTTATTTGCATTAATAAAAAAAAAAATTACTTTTATGATAGAATCCCACAATTCATTGCCAAAATAAATAGGGCAAATTAGTTGAGAAATAACTATGTCAGTTCTAATATTAAATAAGCTATATCTTTTTTTAATTAAAAATCCTTGACCATTTTTTATGAATTATTTTTAATATTTAATATTTATCATCTTTTATTTAAAAGGTTTTTCTTTAATCACTAAAAAATTATTCAGGTAAATGCTCTGTGTTAAATGTTTATAATTTGTTGCCTTCGACTTTTTTTTGTTTTTTGTTTAGGCCTGTTTTGTTTATGCCTTAACTGTGGAGGCTGTTTACTTCTTGTAGACTTTGTTTAGCTATTAACAGAGACTCTTATCGCTTGATGTAGCAGACCCTATTTAAACTAATTTAGTTTTAGTTTTAATCCAAGTTGATACAAGTTCTAAACATATTTTTTTTAACTGATTAAAATCAGCTGTTATTGTACAAATAATAATTTTTTTTCACAAATTCAACAGCCAATCAGATTGCATAATTTCGTAGATTTTAACCAATCAGCTAGTAGAAATTTGCTATGAATAATAGCAGTGAAAGTCCTACTTCTAAAGTGAAACAGGTTGTCCAACGCGTACTGTTATTCTTAAAAACGATTGTTTTATCTAAGTTTAAAACATTCCAGGCTCATTTGGTGATGATTATGTAATCATCATCAAAGAGAGTTTTCTAAAAGATTACTAAAATCGTAAATATTCTTTGAACTTGAAAATCAATTAATCAATTGCCCTAACTTAAGTACAGAGGTGGTAGAATAGAGCAAAGGTAGAAAGAAGTTTTGGCTGGCCCAGATGACAAGTAGAAATTATGTATTTACACTGTAATCCAAAAGATAGCGCCAAAACATTGCTATAATGACATATTAAATAAAAATTATTTAATTTATATTTCTTTCGGCTGGCTAGTTTCGTTGTCAGATTTGAAGAATTATATTTAAATTTGTTTGTTGGAAAATAGAACAGGGGAATAGCGCATTCCGAACCACTGGCGTAACCTCGTTCATTTTCACAGTCCCCTGGCCTCCTCCCAATTGTGAAATTATTATTACTGTATCCATAAAAACAGAAAACAGGGTTTGTGGGGGGCGGTACTTTCTGGCTGGGATACTGTTGCTTAATTGCCACACGGAGTTCGCACATTTTTTTTGTAGAGTTAATTATTTTTATATTTATTTTAATGTTTGTCAATCATTTTTACATTTGCACATTTTCAATTTCTTAACATATTTTGCCTAACCAAACCCATTACTCAGTCATACGCACACACAAAAACACAAACACGCTTATTTGCACACTACATTCACATAAACATTCGGCCACTTTTTCCTCTACTTTAGGTTAGGGGACCTTCCAATAATGTATTTTCAGTGAAAACTCATTTCGAAAATTTGACATTACGCTATACTTTGTTCTGATGATCGTAAGAGAAAGTAAACAAGATGCTGATAAAACATTAGATAGGAGAATATTACTATTCCATCTGCATGATAAACTAGTGTAGTGAAATACAAAGGAGATTTCTGAAGGTGCATTTTGACAGAATTATAAAAACTACTTTAAGCAAAGCATTAATTGAGTTATAGCAAAAATAGTTGTTAAAATCCATGGTCAGAAGCAAACTACTCAGTCTTGAGCGCGTTAGCGCTAAACACCTCAGCCAGTAGGTGTTTCTGGGCGCTGAGAAGAGTGGTCAGTTTTAAAGAGCTGTCAAGAGAGGCGAAATTGACAGTGTACAAAACCATATTAAGGCCTACTGTCACATACGCCAGTGAGACATGGGTGCTCACCAAAACAGATGAAAGAATGCTGAACGCTTGGGAAAGAAAGATCCTCCGAAAAATCTTTGGCCCAGTAAAGGAGGGTGATAGGTACAGGATAAGGAAAAATGAGGAGTTAAGAGAACTGTACCAGGATCAGGATTTGGTAGGCTGGATAAAGAGAGGGAGGCTAAGATGGTTGGGGCACGTTGTGAGGATGGAGTAAACAAGATTTCCAAGGAAATTGCTGGAGGGGCACCCTGGAGGGGCAAGGAAGAGGGGAAGACCGAGATAAAGGTGGTTGGAAGGCGCAGAGGAGGACGTCAGGAGCCTGGGTGTAAGAAGATGGAGACGGGTTGCTTTGGTGAGAGAGGAATGGGAGCGAGTGGTTGAGGAGGCCAAGGTGCTTCGAGGACCGTAGTGCCATTAAAGAAGAAGAAGAAGTTGTTAAAATGAGAGAAGTTTCATATTTAATAACTTTAGATTCGTCAAGGAAGATTTTGAAAATAAAAAGGTTTGATTAAGAACTGAATAAATCTAACTGAAAGTAGAGTTTCCTGTAAGAGATAAGGTTGTGAGGAAAAATAACATTCAAAATATGTTTAATCAAGAAAATCATGGATTTAAATTTTAAAATAATGGTATTGCGAAGTCGTTAGTTAGAATGAGGCAATTTTAAGAGTTGTATTTTAAGAATAACTTATCCTAATAATAGTTTCTTATATTAATGGTTAATTCCTATTCTAAAACAATAATGTGCTATTGAATATATGTATGTACATCATTTCATTAAGATTGATAGTTTTTTAGTGACAGTGACAATGTTTTATGATATTAGTACAAATAGTTTACCTGCTTTTGAAATATAATTCCTTAGTGTTAACTATAGAAATCTTACTTAGAACATAAATTGTGTACATTTTTTGACCAGACATTTTTGGTCATAGTTATTTTTATCAAAGGGTTGATATTGAATAAGAATGTGATTCTCACTCTGTTTCTAGAAAACAAAACTGAATTACTACACAGTTATACTTTAGATAGCCCCAAAGGTCTAATCCACAAAATCTTAGTCAAATTTTGGCAAATAAATAAATAATTTTGGCGAATAGTTTCGAGATGATGATGTACAAAAGGGCAGCAAAAATCCTATAAAATTCTTATTCATAATAAAATGTATGAAAAGTGTAAATGGTGAATGGGTAGGCAAACTTAAATTCCAAAGCCAGTTCACTAGGCCAAAAAAATATTCTAAAGTAGTTTTATACAAATATTTTATATTTCATACAAATCTAAAAATTATTTCATTAAGAAAATAATATAGCATTGCCTGAATCATAAGTTAATTATAAACAATTGATATATACGCTTCAGGTTGGACTATTTGTGTAACAACTATTCTTGGACGGATAGGTTAATTAAATTATTTCTTCTCAAGGAAAGTGTGCCTATTTCAGGGCAACAAATATAATTAACACTAAAACTAAAGTTACTATTTATTCTGCACACATTAAATAAACATTCTCCTCTCTTTCTCTATATTAAAATTGAACGATTGGTTCTAAGTGATTAATTTAGTTTGTTTGGATACATATATAATAGTTATTTACCTGGTTCTAATTTATGCTAAAAAAAAATTAATACATAAACAATCCATGTAAACATTTTCAGATAGAAATAAATTCTTTTCTATTTCAACTAGAAAATTTATATACTTCTAAAATTAATGGATACAGTCAGTTGAATTTTGTGTATTGTAAGTTAATCATACATTTTTTATTGCTTGTCATCATTTCATGTCATCCAGATTACTTTTGAAGTCTTTAATTAAATAACTATCCACAACATTATACTTTTTGTTTAGTACAGAGCGTTTGTTAATTATAAAATATATATTTAAAATACAAATAAATTTATAGACCACACCCACAACATTATTGCATCAACACTGGTTGGTAAATCTATTTTAGGATGGTGTATAAGTGTAGTAATGTACTGGCTGCTTGCGTATACATGGCTCTAATAAATATATACTTAGTTTTTAACTAATTTTCATATATTTACTGCCCGTATTCATATTTCATACAAAAATGATTTGATCCGATAACATAGCAAACACATTTTTTCAACAAATAAACATACAATTATTTAAACAACCAAGTATTAAAAATTTATTACGTTTCTTCGGAGAAATGATATGACTAGTTAAACATTGATTTACTAATATATTTAACAAAGAAGTGAAATATAATATTTTAATCTTGAACAAGGTTTCTGAAGAGTAGTTCTTTGGGAATTTTTTATGGTTCTTACTTCTTTGTAAATATTATTTAATGATCTTATATCAATCCTTAATCATTTCATATTTTAACTTTTCTGATAACTTTATTGGAAATCTAGAATCACTTTTAAGTAATTATGATATAAATAGATGATATATTACGAAACAGTAGCACTCCATAACTTAGAAGGACATTTTATGAGAAAGCGTAGTAGGCTTCCAAGAAAATTATGGGAAGACCTTTGCATTACAACCTTTCATGTTCAGAGCATGCTTTCTTTTAGAACACTTTATAATGGCCTCACTTGCAATTTTATATGAGTGTTTGATCTGAGTGTCCGCTGGAAGTCAGACTACTATCCTTTTAGATGCCTGGAGGATTGCTGGAGAAGGCTTTGGAAATGTACTGACATGGTTCTTGTTTTATAAATGCGTTTGTATATTCGGATTGAAAGAGATCACTGATGGCTTATTGAATATGCCTGGTATTTTTTATCCGTCGGACCATGCATATTCCTTTTTATTGAATATGATTTGAATTGACAAAGAGTAGGCTACAGTATGAGTTATTACAAGATTTGAATTCTTAAGAAGATGAACGCTGAAGATAGTGTTTTATATATTAGTTTTAATAATTTCAGGTATACTATTCTTTCTCTTCAATGGTTGCATTGATATGTTGCCCAGAAGTCTCCATTGCTTGTAGATTATAAGAATTTATTATCTTAAATAATGTTAATGAATTTGTCGTAAACTTGTCATCAGCCTAAAATAAAGTTATCAGAAAAGTCTAAGTTAAGCTCCCCATCCGGAAATATTTTCAAGAAAATTTTGGGAGGCCTTTGCTCCACAACCTTTCATGCTTTTCAGTTGAACACTTCTGTTCAGGTTATGCCTTCCTGTTTGATCTGAGTGTTTGCTGGAAGTCTGATACGACACTTTCAATCAAAAGAGATAAAATGAAAGAAACACTTTACTGTTTTTCCTCATTTCGCAATTTTTTCACAAAAACAATTCGCAGTACTTTAAATTTCTTATTCTTATCTCGCATAATATGTAAATCTATCATTCCTATTTGCATATTTTTCAAGAAGACAAAGAATGAGTGATGTTGGTCTGCTCTCTAAAGTTTAAAAGTTCTTTCGGTTCTTCTGATAGGAATTTAAGGTTCTAACTAAAGGTTCTTCAGATCAGGAAATACAGTGTTATAGTAATGAAAATTGTGATTTGTACAATGTCAGTGTTACAAAAATCTGTTAATTGGAACTTGAGAAATGTATTAAGCAAAATCATCCTTTGTTTTACCTAGATCTTCGTGATCATTGCGACCAGTTTTGTGAACTAATTTGAGATACACGATGAACATGAGGTAATTGTCGATTATCACAACTTAAAGTGTAGTAGTCTCATTAAAAACACATACGCCATATTCTACGAGTATAAAATGCATAATATCCAGAAAATATGAATATTCTACTTAAAAAAAAAAAAAAAATCAGGAAAAATCATAATTTTTTTATTGAGTTGGTTAAGCCTTTGATTTTGATGGCAGTTTAAATGACTTCATTTTGTTGATTAGCAAGTCTGTGTTTTAAACCTTCACTACTAAACAAAATTAACAGTTTACTTGTAAATTTCTCTCTGCAAATTTGATGTTACTGATTTTGAATCACTTCTTAACTAATTTCTTTTTATTAAAAAAAAAGAAAAAAGAGTATGAAAAAATATTTTGAAAACAAAATATATCAAAATAGAAAAATCGTTGAAACACTCAAACTTGATATTCCGTTTAACTTATCATCATCACAACTGACACGAAGGTTTTCGTATTTTTTTTTTTTTCAGTGATTTTTTTCGTCATTTTGACAAAATTCACTCAGACAATTTTCGTTAAAACTTCACCACAACATTGTGTTCACCACACATTAATCCCCCCCCCCCCACACTTTTATTGAAAAATTTTTTTTCAATATATATTCTGGACAATGTATGAAGTTATATTTCAAATATAGTAACAACAGTAAGAAAAAAGTCGTATGATTTTTTTCGAATCAGATTTTAATAAATGGTTTTCTGCTTACGTAGAATATTACGTCAGTATATACACCACAAAGGAAGTTTAACTTGGAAATTTCTGCCCGTTAGTTGGCATCGTTCTAAGTATTTCACATAGAATAATCGTAGGCAACTGATTATGATGACGTAGCTAGTATTTTAGGAAGCAGTATAAAATTAGAGAAGTCGTGCTTTTCTACACATCCGCTTTATGTAATATATACATATATTTGTCTCAGAATTTGAGACAAATAAAATATCGGAGTTATACGCCATAATCTACGAGTGTATATATATATATATAATATATCATTTTATATTGTTACTAGCAACCTTACTTCATTATAATAGAAACACCTTTACAATGTGTAATATC
The DNA here is from genome assembly GCA_011037195.1 of Triatoma infestans. Lineage (NCBI taxonomy): Eukaryota > Metazoa > Arthropoda > Insecta > Hemiptera > Reduviidae > Triatoma > Triatoma infestans. Next base: position 28,055 of record JAAEAF010004813.1, on the reverse strand, counting down.
CATATAATATTTGGCCATAGTTACAAGAAGCTACGATTACACAATAGTCCTGGCAGATGTCGCCACCTACAAAAGACAAATAGGCTGTCGAAGAGTAACGCGCTCAATTAAATGATAAAATGTCCTGTTATATATGCATAAAACGCTTTATTATACAGTATCAAGCTTTCGACCTGGGAACCAGTTCATTCTCAAGATAAACCATGACCTGGCTCCCCAGGTCGAAAGCTTGATACTGTATAATAAAGTGTTTTATACATATATACCAAGACTTTCATTTAATTTCAACCCAATAAACAAAACAAAGTTATTGTGATAATATGTTTCTATCATGAATGGAAAAAAACGTCGGTTAAATTGAAGTTACACTTTATGAATCCACTTTAGACGAAGAAATCCCAATGAAAGAAATACAACTGGGAATTTAATCGGATTTAATACAAGAGATTTGTTTGCCTTGCAAATTACTTTTCTCGATTTTTTCTTGGTGATAAAATTTATAATTATCAGTAATTTAGAATGCTGGTACAAATTAGTAATTATGCCAAAACATTATTAAAATTAGCTTTAATACGTATTTTAGCCTATTAGACATTATTTTTGATCACCGAGATATATAGTACAGAATTAATAACTCATAATAACCTGTGCATGCAATTGGAAGGTGTATCCAGTTCAATCTCGACAGGAATTATCAGAATCAGGTGGTTGTGAAAATATTCGATAGTCAACAGCCATCAAAGCACTGATGGAGTATTCGTGTCAACGAAAAATAGTGTGGGAATGTCTTGGCGAAGTTAATGACTTAGCAGAAACAATCTTTGGATACCAAGACAAGTTGGATTAGAAGATAATGGCCTCCACTCTGGCAGGAGAGGCCCGGTAAACCCCTTCATGGGGAATGCTTTTATGGGATAAGGGAACAGATCCTTCAAGAAGGTTCTAGAAATGTAGAAAGGAAGTCAGAGAGCATGCTGTATAGAACCCAATCCAGAACTGATGCAGGATGACTTTTCTGGGCAGCTACGAGAGGAAATGGTCTGAAGCGTGTATCGGTCTGAGCAAAAATAATAATCATATGCTAAAAAGTTTGTAAAGAGGCATTGGAGACTTAGGGCACTCCTGAAGAAGCCGTGCCTAGTTTGGGCTTAAAGGTTTCTTTGTGGAAATGGAGTAGATTCTAATACAAATCTTGTTAAACTGCGATGATACATCCAGAGAAAGTATAGAAGCCTGACTATATGCGGGTAATGTAGGGAGGAGCTATCCTCCTTAGTACCTTCCCATACCTTGAAATTTCTCTCTTTCAAATAGACTTGAAAATGGTGCTTTAGGTTGAGAGGCTTCATCCTGGCGGCAGTCTACCGAGGCACAATAATTTTTCAAGGTATCAGTAAACAAGATGTATACACCCTAATCTCTTTTTATTTCTCCTTTTTAATCAATGTTTATAAATTCCCCCAAAAAATGTTTAAGTGACGGTACGTGAAGGATCCTGGTGCGATTTGCATTTCCTAGAAGTCACTTCAGGTCACTTGCTGGTGATGGGCATTTTTCCCCAAATCCCTTTCCTATCATCGGGGTTCTTTAATTCTTAAAGACCATCCTTTCGGATATGCCAGTTTTACAAGAGAAGGATCTCACCACCACGGAGAGGCTGTAGCACCTCCTACCCAGGCACTCCACCGCTTGGCCTCTGAAGGGCGGGTTGAGTTGTATGCTCAACCAGCAAATGGAAGCCAATCGTAGTTGGCCGCCTCCTGGTGATGGGCAGTGTGTTTTTTAACGAAGAAAACTGCTTGGAGGTTCGGCAGTCACGGAGAAACACTGGGGTCAATACCACAGATTTTGACGCGCCAAAAAAAAATTATGTAAAAAAAGTAAGGTAATGCCTATTTTCCCGGCGAGCATAACGTCCAACTACTAAATTAAACAGGAGATCTATTAATTGTTATAATAAATAATGGTAAAAGCTTTATGAAACAAAACAAAACCTTTCTGAGAGGAGATTACGGAATGGTTAACATAGATTTATAGCATAATTGAAACTTTATAGATAAAATATAAGAACAAAATTTAAAGAAAAATTCAAATATCAACAAAGAACTATACCATTTATAAATGAAATAAAACAATCATTTCACTTCACTAACACAGATCACTATTTATATTACACTATTTGCTATTTATTGTCAGCTTACTAATAATTAGTAATTGAATGATATTATACAATTAAATTTACAACACAACGTCGCCAAATAACTCACCTAAGTAATAAATTTGTGATTTGTTTATGAAAGAATTACATCATTTAATAATGAAAGTATTATTTCTGGTCTAAATTCATTATTAGCAGTGTTTATAAAAACAGGTAAAGCCAAAACGGTTTCTATTTGCTATAGAACTTTCTTTAGTTCTGCTAAAGTCAACATTTTTAAAAGTAAATAAAGCTAATGGTGTTTAAATTTGCGTTCTTTATTTAGGTTGGTATAGAGAACAGTAGCATTGATTTTTTCAAGAAGCAAAAGTGGAAATTCTTGGCATTGGATTAAGTAATAGTGTAAAGTGGGAGACTTAGTTTTCACTTGTTTTTTTTTCCCACCGTTTATTTATTTTAAACCGAATTTATTAGACTTGAATTCTGGTTAGTTGAAAATAGGTTCTACATCAAAAACTAATTTAATGAAAATCCCGTTCAAAGCAAAAACCCTTTTGAATAAAGAAACAATCACCGTTCTGAAGAATGTGCAAAAAAGATAACAATCAAATACGTTAAGTAGATAACTGCTATGTTTAAACAACATTGTCACTGAAAGGAATTCGTGCAAAACATGAATGATCAGTTATTGTGTCTGAATCCGCAGAGCTGGAGAAAACATCGGCGATTTTTTCCGTGATAGCCTGCTTCATTTTGTGTTCACTCCTTCAACAGGTTGTCTTGACACAGAGCGAAATCAATTTACATATTTTTTTGAGAATTGTTTAATTATGGACCTTTTGGTTACTTTAAGAAACCAAAAATATAATGCCTTCTAAAAATAAGAAACAACATGTAGCCTTAGTTAAGTATAAAGGAAAAAATACCCTTCCTTTTAACCTAATTTGGTGATAGAAAACACTTCTTAAAAACTGATTCTATTTTGTGCATGTCTGTGTTATCGCACTGTTGATTGAAATTGGTCGATCACCACAAAATGAAGCACGCTATCAGAAAAAATCTCTGATGAATGAGATCAGATTCCAATGAAAGGGTAGATGTAGATTCTTGTACGGGATTATCGCACTGCGACCTGAAATATCTATTGTGCCCCCGGAACCTTCTCAGTGCACTACCGGCCTCCAAGATATAGTCTTTAGCTACAGACAACACTGGTCATCACCGTATAGTGAGTTGTAGGGCTCCTAGGAAGAGAAAATCTAAGGGCAGCATGCTGGATTCGAACCCGGGACCTCCGCGTTGCTAATCCAGCGCGCTAACAATAAGCTAATCTCTTCCTTCTCCCATGGCTTACGCCAATTAACTAGAGTCGGAGACCCTAGTTTATGTATTGTGTTTGTCCTTGTCTGGAAATTGTAGAATGTTTAAGTGTATTGTGTACTGTTCTGAGGAAGTGCATGGAGTACTGAGCTGTGGTAACCGGTGGGGTCGCTACGCCCGAAGTAACTACATGCAACACATACCCCTTGCGGGCAAATGATAAGGTCACACATGACAAGGTTTAAATAGTTTTATTGCGAGTATAAGTTTAGTGCCAAAGATTAAAGTTGATGCAATATAAGGCTAAAATCATCGTATCTTTTACAATGCAGCTTGATGAGTGACTGAACTAATTTACAGTACCGAAGGGGCTAATAATTAATCAGAATATTGAAGAAGTGATCTCCCTCATTCGTGATGATTCACCAATCACTTATAAAATTCTCACATCGCCACAACAAAACTGTATAAAATAAAAATATTTTAAATGCATTGTTTTTTTTTTTTGTAAATTCCAAACAAGTTTTGAGTTAAAAATACTGGAATTATTTTTATCTAGGTTATTTTTTTTTAAAAATGTTTCACGATTTATATCAATGATATTTTATTTTTATTCCTTTATTTATTTATTATTTTGTGTGAAATAGTATTTATATTTTAGTATCTATTAATTTCTACCGTAAGAATTTTTTTCTGATCTTCTAAAAGAATTCAGTGATGCATATCGTTAATTGTGGGAATTTTTGTGGGAAATTATCGTATTTTGGAGCAACTTTTTTTTTTTACCAGTGTTGTCATTCACACGACTTTCTCTTATTGCGTTAATGCAATTAGAAAATTTGTGGAAATTTTCTTTAAAATTTTTAAGGAATTCATTATCCTAATATAAATAGATAGGTGTTTGTTGGGTAGGTGAGCAAGGCTGGTTGGTACTTAAAGTGATTACTGATTACATTATAGCCCAGAAGACAGCGCTAATAACATTGAACAAAACACTAAAGCGGCCCCTAGACGATCAATAATATTGCCAGTACTGGTATTGACAATATAACCATCAATACTCATGCTAACCGGTCTTAATACTTCATTACCTTACACCATCAATATTATTGCCAATAACTTTGCTCAGTACTTACTACTTCTGCCACTAGGTTATACTCGTTTTTTGCAGGTTTTTCCCTTCCAGAAAATGAATAATCGTACAAAAGCTTGCGTAGCTATTATTTTGGCGTTTGGCACTATTCGTCAAGTGAAACGCAAACATTGGATGAAAGAATGGTTGAAGAAGAGAGATGAATATTCTCATTTAGTACTTTTGAAGGAACTATTTAATTACTGTATGCAATTTATGTTAATCAGAAAAATAAGGTTAAAAAAATTACGATCATCTTTAAAAAAAAATGTATGACTTTCATACATAAATCATTCCTAAGAACCTTTATAAGGTATTGTATCGCTGTTGTTGAGGTTAGTTTCAACGTTGTATAAAATTACTGAACTGAATATTGATGGAAATATTGGCGCCGCCCCTACACGGTCAATATCCCCTCCAATTCTCAGTATTGATACACGAAAATCAGAAAACCGGATTTCATCAATACTCTTATCATACCGACCGTCAATACAATTTTTTCACCTTACACGGTCAATATTATTGTCAATACGCTAAGGTATTGTCAATATTATTGGCCGTGTAGAGGCCGCTTAATAACATTTGAAATTTAATGTCACACCTTTCTCAGATAAAAACAGAAAACTGTTTCATATAAAAGTGATACATTTATACTTGTGCTATTTATTATTCAAGTTTAAAAGAAAATAATTGTAGCTATTTTTGAATGTAAATTAAAAAAAACAAACAAACAAACAAACCAATTATTCTTTGAAATACTTTTGATCGAATTTTGATTGATTTTGATCGAAATTTTAGTGACGAGTTGCGGCGGCGGTGTTCGGAACACCATACTTCCTCTGATTTTTTTAGTTTCTAAGATATTTTGTTTAAACACATAAACACGCGCGTGCGCATAGATACATACCTACATACACAACCACATCCTCATTTCAAATTAGGATGCCGGAAGAACTTTATATGTGCAGTGGGTCGAAGAGGATCTCCCTAAACATCAGGAAATACTTTTTACTTTCTCTTACTCTGTAAGCGTTCGTGTGAAATTTGAGAAATCGAGTATTCACCGGAATGATCAATTTTTTGAGGTCTCCCCTAATTACGAAAAAATATTTTCACCAAATGATGAATGTGTATGTTTTAACAAAATATTTTTCAAAAACGAGAAATCATAGGAAGGTAATACATTATATTCCGTTTACTATATCCTCACCATATATGACCAAAAAAAAAAGAAAAGATTTTGAAATAAATTCATCAATTGGAAGGACAACTCTACCTAATAGTTTATACAGTTTCTTGCGATTTGTTGGAAAATGGCACCAAAGAATATTTTTGTACTTGGAATACTAACTACATATTAAAAAAATCTGGTGTGAAAACTCACACAACTTTCTCTTACTCCTGTTCTCAAAATTATAATTGACAAATGTTATATTTCGTGTACCAAATATAACGAAATTCGTCGAAAACTGAAAAAAACTTTTCAGTAAATGCGCACATCCGGCTTTACTAATTTTCTTAAAACTTGGAATTTTGGCCATCTATTTATTTCTATCTATTTAATTTTGTTTGGATAATAGAATTATATAATCAACTATGATACCACTTTAGAGGAAGCTCTAAACCCACCCCTCCCCTGAAACTACCCTTAAATGAATTTTCCCAGAGAAATGTTTCCAATAAAAGATGTAGATCTTTGAATGTTTAGTTTATATACGAAGTTTCAAGTAAATCGTCGTAACCATTTTTGAGAAAATCGCGAAAAAAAAAAAAAAATCATTTAGTGAAGTGTTAAAACAAACGCACTTCCGGTCATCCGATTTTTTTCAAACTCGGAATTTCAACATCATATTTAATTTTAATGAATATTATTTAGATGACACAATTGTCTAATAAACTGAAATAGCAGTTAAAATGAAAACCTAACCCCATCTCTCCCCCAGAAGTGCCATTAAATGCATTTTCCCGGAGAAATGTTTCAAATAAAAGTTGTAGCTCTTTGTATGTGTAGCTTATATTCCAAGTTTAAAGAAAATCGTCTGAGCCATTTTTTGAGTAAATCGCAAAAACGTAAAAAAACCGTAAAGTGGTATATCCGGTTGAGGAATTTTGACAGATAACGCAGCATCAGATTCCATGGTGTTACCTAAAAGTAATATCAAGTTTCAACCTTCTACTGTTTCTCGTTTTTGAGCTATGCTGTTCACACACACACAAACACGGTCCATTTGCTAAAAACCACTTTTTTGGACTCAGGAACCTCAAAACGGATATTTCCGGTGAAAACTCGATATCGAAAATTTGACACGATTACAATACTTCCTCTTACTAAGAATAAGAAAAAATAAAAATTTATCAGATTTTTGTTCTTCATCAACATAATATGATGAAGTTTGATTAAATGTATTGCTCGAATTCCAGATTTGAAGAAGATTGGTTATAAATGATTAACTATCAAGTTGTAAATCTCACCGCAATATATAACATATGATTTTTTTATTTGAAAAACATTTTTCAAATATTATTTGCGTTTATTTAAAATATGGCGCCAGTCATCTCGACTACAATATAATCAATTCAACAAGTATCTGCGTTGGGTACATGTACATCACAATTTCTATTTTTATATTAGGGAGCTAAATTATATCCAACTTTAAAGTAAATTTGTCAATTTTTTATAATTATTATATTAACTGCAGTAAGAAATTTGTGAGGGGTGGGGGGTGTAGGGATGGAATATTCACAGGACTTTATCTTACTGCACTTTTCAGAATTATAATAATATACGAAGTTTTTGTAGAACTTATAATTTTTATTAAATGTTTAGATACGAGCCTTCAATTTTATATCAATGGGGAAAATCTGAACTTAACAAAATGACTTTTGAAGATAACATAAACCTTCCCCTTCTCCTAATCTCCCTTAAAGGTACTTTCTCTAAACAAAGTTTCCGACCAATTTTATGACTTTAAGTCGGGGGAAGGGATTATAGCTCAGTGGTAGCATGCTGGGCTAGCAACGCGGAGGTCCTGGGTTCAAGTCCAGCTTCTATCCTTAGATTTTTACTTTTTTTCTTATTGAAGCCTGTTATTCACTGTCCGGTGATGGACAGAGTTGTCTGTTTACAGAGCGCAGTGCACTGAGAAGGCTCCGAACTGGGTAGCTACTAAATGGGCCCAGAAGTGCTTTGGATACCATAGAGCTTGGTCCCTCCTCACAGACAATAAAAAAACAATGTCTTTAAGTCAATCGTTTTTTTCTTCATACTCTGAATTTTGGCAACATACTTAAAATTCTAGTTAAATTACATCAATATAGATGTTATAATTGTATAATAAACTAAAAAAGCAATTTATAAGAAAACATAACCTCACCCCTTTCATAAAAACCGCCCTTAAATGAATTTTCCCATAGAAATATTTCAAATAAAATTTTTAGCGCTTTATACGAGTAGTTAATATACCAAAGTATAAAGAAAGTCGTTGGAGCCATTTTCGAGAAAACACAGAAAAGTGAAGAAAAAAACTACCCGTTGAGGTATTTTGATAGACAACTGTCTGGGTGATCCCATGATGATACCTATACGAAATGTCAAGTTTGAATTTCTGCGATTTTTCGTTTTTGAGCAGTGTTGTTCACATAAACATACAGAGAGACCATTAAAAAAAAAAAAAAAAATCTAAACTCAGGGGTCCTCAAAACGTATATTTCCGGTACAAACTCGGTATCGAAATTTGAAACGATTACAATACTTCCTCTTATTAGGGTAAGAGAAAGTAAAAATGGTTGCCTCATAGAAAAAGTAAGGGAACACCTATAATATTCAAGCTAGTTTGTTGGTAGGTACAGTAAATAGATTGTAATAGTAATGGATTTGAAAAAACGCTAATTTATTTTTTCGTGAGGGTTTTAAGTGATTAAACGGAATGGGGTTCCCTTATTCTTGCATTAATAAAGCAAATAAACTTATCGCGCAACAGCGTATAAAGGGCCAAGGATTGCTATACGGCGATTAGTATTGATGGACGCGTGGTAAGCATGTCGCTATTCCCTCGCCGGTTTAGTTCCGGCCTTCGCTATCTAGGTGCCCTACCAACTGTAGCTTCCCACTTTTTCTCACGATGCTAAGTCAACAACGACTTTGTCGTGAATCGAACCCTGAATTCTCACACCACAAGCGAGTGCGCTAGCCGCTAAGACCAACGCATGAGGACACTTGCATTTATATGGTGTAATTTAACAGAGATATATTAAGAATAAATATTCGCTAACCGCGACAATTAATCTTGTTGATCCGAATAATCGGCTTGAAAAAATAGTCATTATTATTGTTGGTTTTATTTCTTTTCTCATAATATCCGGGGAAGCTTTGAGATGAACATATATTTAATGGAAATAATAAAGAAAATAAAAATCGCAGAAATCTTTGTTAATGCAATTAAGGTAATAGGTACAGCTAATTAAAATACGCTTCGTTGAGTATCGGTTCTCAGTCTTAATTATAATTTTATAAATTTATTACGAATCACTGTATCCTGCATCGGTTATTTTGCGTCTACTTACTTAGTTGGTAAGTGAGATCAATAAATTTCTTGGTATTATATGGAAAATTCTTTATATTTTATTATAAAACTTTCTTCTTTTGATGTAATGACAAACAAAATTTAAACTTATATTCAAATAATTATTATATTCACTAAAGAGCCTGGCGTAGATTGCACAATTTCCTCTGAAAATTTTCGAGAATTAAAAATAAAAATTAAAAAACAGTTAAGCCAGGGGGGGTGGAGAGAATTCTGGTAGTAAAGTAAAATTCTACAGAAAATGAATGGTCCAAAATTGGATGGTGTTTGTAAAGTAGTGGGGGAGCCAAGTTCGCGTGGGTGGGGAGCTCCAAATATCGGTAGCTTCTCTTCAGAAATATTGCAGTTTGTGAGCCTAACTAACAGACCAAGTGGAAGAATAACTGAAATTAATATGGCTACTCTTGCTGGGAGGAATTATTTAGGTGAAGAAGAAACGGATTCCACTCTGTTATGGGTGAGGATTTGTCTGAATCAGTTAAAGAATCGCTTTATTTACTATCATTGTTTAGTGTTGAAAGTTTAGAACATTTTTTCTTGCTTTTGTCAATATTTGATAAATATGCAGCTATTCTTGTTGTTATGTAGTTATAAACATAATTCGAGTGTAAAATTAGTAAGAACAGAGCAACCCTTTTATCTAGCAATTAATCAAACTGTGAAAATCAATCAAAAGAACAAACACATCAAATACCACAATGATTTGTTTATAAAAAGAAACTGAATTAATTGTTATAAGAGAGGGTTGAACTTGCGTAATATTGAGAAAGGGTTAGTGTGCCAGGTGAATCTGAAGGCGATTCTAGCTATTCATAGATTACGCATATCTTTGCCAATGGCACTATATAAAAAATTAAGACAAACATTCCATTATGCCCTATCCAGTCATTAACTAAGAAAATTGTAAGCCTTGTGCCAGCTGTTCACAAATTTAAACATTTTATTTTAATAATTGAAATTTGTTATATATGCACTTATAGATTTTTTTTTTTAGGAACTGAACGTTTAAGACTAATTAAAATCATAGCTTATGCAAAAATCAAATAATTTTTAGTATTAACTTGTATAAATTATAAACGTGTATAAATATTTGTCCAATTTTTGTAAATATTTCTCCCAGTAAATAATTAATCATTGATCTTAAATTCAAAAAGATAAAATTTGCGAAAATATAGGGGATCAATTTTAAATTCAACTCGAAACACCAAAAGTTTAATATTACTTTTTCTTTAGTTACTGATATGTTTAAAAGATAGCGCTATTGTAAATTAGAAGATAACCAAAGCCATATCAGTATCATAACTCGAACCAATTTTTAGGCCTAGGGAAGCTAAATTGACTGAAGTTTTGAATTGAAAAACTTAATAATTTTATGACTTTTATTTTAGTGAATTTCAATATATTCCTCATCCTATTTAACTGGTGCTCTAAACATAGTAATAAATCCTCATTACAATACATTCTCACGGTAAAAAGATGTATTCATCTTTTAAACATTTATTTTCCTCTAGTTAATACTGGAGTTAATAAATTAGTGAATAATTATAACTTTAATATTTTTTTTTTTTTTTTTTTTTTAAATTAAGGCGTCTCAACATCTGTGGTCATTTGCGCCCGGAGCCTTCTCAGTGCACTGCCGGCTTCCGGACAGTGTACTCCCGTTACAGACAACACTGTCCATCACCGGACAGTGGGCTGTAGGGGCTCCTAGGAAGAGAAAATCTAAGGGCAGCACGACTGGATTCGAACCCGTGATTGAAAATAAAACTATAAAATCCAGCTGGAACTTTTTTTAACAGCTATATTTAGAATATGTTTATAAATGATTTCTTTTTTTAAGTATGATGAAACTTTCTTGCTTTGAACTTTTTTCGTTCCGTTTATTCTATGTGATAAAGTATCCAAAATATTTTTAATACCAAATGTAATTTTTAAAAAGTAATTAGAGAAAAGAAACAAATCTGATATTGGCATTAACACAATTTTCTTTTGCACCAATTAAATGTAGTTGTTTTTAAGTTACACTATTGTTATAGACAACCCAGTTGCCAAAAAAAAAAAAAAAACAACATCATTTTGAGTTTTGTTTTATTTTCAAAATTTTGAGATTTGTGTAGCTTTTTTAGTTCTTGTTAGGGGGGGGGAAATAGGTGTACTTGGGTTGCTGAACTCAAGTTATTTTTTCAAAACATACCTACTTTTGAAGGCTAATTTTTTAATTTTAAACACTGTGAATAAAGCTATGGCCTATTATTACCTGCTCTTACTCCTAGTAAGAGGAAGTATTGTAATCGCGTTAAATTTTCGATATCGAGTTTCACCGGAAATATCCGTTTTAAGGTCCCATGAGTTCAATAAAGTGGTTTTTAGCAAGCTCAAAAACGAACAAAAGTTGAAACTTGATATTACGTTTAGGTATCACCATGGGATTTGACAGTACGTTATCTGTCAAAATTCCTCAACCAGAAGTACCGCTTTACTAGTTGGTGTTTTACTTTAAATTTTCTTTTAAACTTGGTATATCAACCTATACATACAAAGAGCTACAACTTTTATTTAAAACATTTCTCTGGGAAAATTCATTTAAGGGCCCTTTTAGGGGTGGGAGGTGGGGTTATTTTTTTCTTTAAAGTGCTATCATAGTTGATTATTCAATTCTATCATCCAAACAAAATTAATTAGAAATAAATAGATAGCCAAAATTCCAAGTTTCAAGAAACTTAGTAAACCGGAAGTGCGCTGTTACTGAAAAGTTTTCGACGAATTTCATTAAATTTGGTACACAAACTAATTTGGTACAACGATTTTTTGTTTATGAGATATTTTGTTTAAAGTAAAAACACATACACACATGCACATATATATCTGTATATATTACATGCATATGCATACGCATATATATATATCAATGGCGACTGGTGAAAATTGTAAGTGCGGTACTGCATATACGAAAAAATAAGTATAATTCATTAGAGACATTTTCCGTGGTACCTGCTTCACTGCCTGCTGAAGCAGGCTACCACGGAAAATGTCTCTGATGGTTTCCAGCTCTGCGGAACCAACCATCACCCCAAGTATAGTTCATTTTTTACAAACTGTAACCGATTTATTAGTAAATAAATTATATTAAAAAAATCTGCCTTCCTTATAATATTTGAAATTGACTAAGTTCGCCAATAGTGTCTTATACAAGTCACCGTATGAACGAATCTAACCGTAACTGACCAACGGGATAGTTCAGACATTGCAATAGATAGTAGTGCCATTTTTTACTTTCTCTTATTCCTAGTAAGAGGTAGTATTGTAATCTGTGTCAAATCTTCGATATCGAGTTTTCACCGGAAATATCCGTTTTGAGGTCCCCTGAGTCCAAAAAAGTGGTTTTTAGAAATGGGGTATATATATATATATATATGTATGTATGTGAACAGCATAGCTCTAAAAAAAAAAAAACGTAGAAAGTTCAAACTTGATATTACATTTAGGTATCACCATAGGATCTGACGGAGCGTTATGTGTCAAATTCTCAACCGGAAGCCACTTTACTAGTTGTTTTTTTTACGTTTTTGCAATTTTCTCAAAAATGGCTCCGACGATTTTCTTTAAACTTGGTATATCAACTACACATACAGAGAGCTACCACTTTTATTTGAAACATTTCTCTGGGAAAATTCATTTAAGGGCTCTTCTGGGGAGGGGTGTTAGGTTTTCATCTAAAGTGCTATTGCAGTTTATTATACAATTCTGTCATCTAAATAATGTTAATTAGAATTAAATATGTTGCTGAAATTCCGAGTTTGAAAAAAATCGGATGACCGGAAGTGCGTTTGTTTTATTCTGTACCTAAAGGGTTAATTAATCCATTTTATTGCGATCGTACTAGATTTTCTAAAATTCCTTTTTACGGGTAATACTTGTTTTGTGGCCACTGAATGCGAACAAAATCTTGTGTAAACCACACACAAACACACACAATTTTCTCTTACTGTAGTTTACAAAATTGTAACTCACAAATTTTATAGTTGTAGTTATAGACAAATTCGTTAGTGTTGTTATGAAGAAATTCGGGAAATCTGAAAAATCTGTTCATTAAAAACACACTTCCGTTTTACTAATTTTCTTAAAAACTTGAAAGTTTTGCAATTATTTATTTATAATTAATTTTGTTTAAATGGTAGAATTGTTGTATAATCAACTAAGATAGCATTTTTTAGAGGAAAACATAACCCTCAATCATGGGAAATCAAAACCTTGTATTTCCAAAACTCAAATTTCGAAACTTTGACACGATCGTAATATATCCTCTTATCAGGAGTAAGAGAAAGTAAAAGATTTAGTTAGTAAAAGTAAAAGATTTAGTTTATTAGTTTAGAAAGTAAAAGATTTACATTTAGTTAGTGGACTTGGTAGCAAGTTGAGTATTAAAAACGCCGGTGGGATCCGTGGTCTTAGCATACCCCCGGGCCCTTCGTCCTGCGGCAAGGGTTTACTTTTTGTTGCAGGTCGATTAAAATATTTTATGTTAATTATGTATCTGGAAAATGATTTTAAGTCGGTTAGAAGAATCTTTAAGTTGTTTAACAGAAACAAATAGTAATAAATCCTTAAAATTGTAACAAAATTTAAAACCAAATTGTAAATTAAATTATCACAGATATTTTCCGTGATAGCCTGCTTCTTTTTGTGGTCATCGAGCGATATTCGTTTACATACTGAGTGGGTAAACTGAATTTGCTCTATGCAAGTCTGTGTTATTACACTGTTTGACAAACGCATCTTGAAGATGGGCGAACACACGAAACCGTCGATAACCACAAAAAGAAGCAGGCTAGCACGGAAAATAAATCTGATGCTTTTCAGCTCTGCGGAACCAACCACAACAACTACGTAAATTTATTCTCATATTTTCCACTAATATACAATATTTGCTTTATTTGTTTTAATATCTTTTAAATAATTAGTTCGATAAAAAATAAAAAAAAAAATAAAAACCCTATGGCGCAACAGCCCATGAAGGGCCAAGCTTGCCAGACGGCGATTTGAATGGGGGGAGGTGTGGTAATCCTACGCCGTTTTAGTTCCGGCCTTCGCTACCTAGGGCGCTACTAACTGTAGCTTCCCACTTTTTATCACGATGCTGGGTCAACACCGATTTTGCCCCTCACGGGAATCGAATCCTGAATTCTCGCGAGTGCGCTAGCCACTAGACCAACGTTTGAGGACAATTAGTTAGATAACTATTTGAGTTATTGGTGTCAAATTTTAAAACTAGTTAAACGACTAATTGAGCCTTTTTTCTCACTTTGCCAAATTCATGAACTAAAATAACTTTTTAGCTGAACTTACCAGATTTTATTTTATTATTGATCAAATTTTGTTTATGTTACATACAAATCTCTACTGAGAAATATTTAACATTGATTTTAGTTAATAGAGTGGAACTTACCAGATATTAATGTTTAAAACTGAGTGTACGTTTTACGGTGTGTAATTTCAACTTAAATGCTTTTATAAACAGAAACAAATAATTTATGCAATACTTTTAAAAGATAATTTTATAAAATAATCATTTTTGAGAAAAAATCACTGTATTTGTACTGTAGTGTACTTGCTTTTACTTCTTTCTTTTTACATCCGTCAAAATCAGCGATTGTCTCTTTTCCCAAAAGACTACGATTAACTGAAAATTTCCTGATAATTCATAATTCGGTTAATGTTTTAAACCATTCGGCTTATTCGCTAACATATTTGCTAGACTGATTTAATATTTAATACTTTTAGATACCCTGAATACTTTTTGAACATTGTTCTTTATTTATAGAATATTACTACTATAAAATATTTATTCTTGAAATAAGCTTAGAAAACATTTAATGACGAAATTAATATTAGGAAAACCTGTAGCATATAGATGCAATTAATGCAAGGGATCCGGTATTGGATTGCGGGCCGACGATTGAGATATATTGTCTTGGGGATATAATTTTTTATTTGTCCTGCATTTATAAAGGAAAGAAAAAATATCCTTTTAGAAGATAATTCATCATAATATAATACCATCAATATTAATTATATAATGATACTTAAACCATATGTCACAAACATAGAATGCAATAGCAGATTTTATAGGTTTAATAATAATAAAAAAAATCTATATGATCTAATCACACGACGTTCATTTATTGCAGGTAATAAAGTAATAAAATATATAAATTTTCTTCAAACTAGGAAATTTTTACTCATTTAAACAAAAAAAACCTTTGGCGCAACAATGAATGAAGGGCCAAGGCTTGCCAGATGGCGATTTTTATTGAGGGGAGGCGTTGGTAAGCACACTGCGATTCCCACCGTCATTTAGTTTTAGCCTTCGCAACCTACGTTCGCTGCTAACTTGTAGCTCCGCATATTTTCGCATGATACTCGCTCTACGTCGTCGTCTTTGTTTTCATGGGAATCAAACCGAAGGAGAGTGTGCTAGCCACAAGACTAACGCGTGAGAACTATTACTCAGTTACCCTAACATAAATGTATTGGTACTTTTGATTATCATCATGACAGGAGTGATATGAATGTGTTTACATTGTAATTCAGAAGAGAGCGCAAATAACTGAAAAAGCCGAAATAACATTTGAAATATAACTTCACAGCATTAGAGATATTTTCCATGATAGCCTGCTTCTTTTTGTTGTTATCGACCGGTTTCGGGCATTCGCCCATCATCAGGATGCTTTTTGTCAAACAGTGTGATAACATAGATTTGCAAAGAGCAAATTTAGTTGATACAGTAATGTGTGTACCAGCAGATACACTAATAGATACACTAGATTAGATTAGATTGTTGTAGGGGATTATTACACTGCGACCTGAAAGATCTATTGTGCCCCCCCCTCCCGAGCCTTCTCCAATGCACAGCCGGCCTCCAAGCAACATTCTCTGGCTACAGACAACACTGCCCATCATCGGACAGTGAGTAGTAGAGGTTTCTAGGAAGAAAAAAATCTAAGGGCATCATACTCGGTTCGAACCCCGGACCTCCACGTTGCTAGGTCCAGCGCTCTACCACTGAGCTAATCCCTTCCTTCACACTTGGCTTTCGCCAATTAACTAGGGACGGAAACCCTAGTTTGTGTACTGTGTTTGTCGTTGTCTGTAAAGTGTAGAGCGCATGTAGTTTTAAGTGTATTGTGTACTGTACTGATGAAATGCATGGAGTACTGAGCTCTGGTAACCCATGGGGTCGCTACTCCCCAAGTAACTGCATGCTACAGATACCACTTGCGGGCAAATAGATACACTAATGGAGTGTAACAACTAAATTTGCTCTGTGCAAATCTATGTTATCACACTGTTTGACAAAAAGCATCCTGATGATGGGCGAACGCCCGAAACCGGTCGATGACAACAAAAAGAAGCAGGTTGTCATGGAAAATATCTCTGATGCTTTCCAGCTTTGCGGAACCAACCACAATTCACCAGATTCACAGATTCACCAGAACCTCTTGAAATCAACTTTTTAGGCAAAAAATTCCAATAAAGTGATAAGTTTTATATATATATCTTGTAGCATTCCATGTTTAAAGAAAATTGTTGTAGGCATTTTTGAGAAAATTCCAAAAAAATCACAAAAACAATTCTGTAGAGATTGCATTTTTTGATTAACCGATATTCTTCAAATTTGGAATTCTAGCTATGATTTCAATATACCTTAACGTTATAAGAGTGTTTGAAACATAAATTAAACTCACATAATGCTTTAGAGAGAAGCATTATGTTGCAGGTATCCCAGAACCCTTCCCCCCTCAAAAAAAAAAAATTCTGGAAAAATGTTGCAAATAAAAGTGATAAGCGAAGCATCATAATATGAAGTTGATGAGAAAATCACGAAAAACTGAAAAAAACATTTTCATTAAGATCGCACTTCTGCTTGATGGATCTAGGACCCAAATGAGTGGGGTTGTATTTAAACGAAATATCAGGTCTGGGATTTCTTGCGGTTTTATGAGATATTTTGTTCACTCACATTCACACACAAACACACACACACACACACACACTCACCTAACCATTAGCTAAAAATATTTTTCATGCCAAGGAAACCTCAAAAACATGTTTTTCCGATAAAAAAAAACCCAATTCCGAAAATTTGGCACATCGCAATACTTCCACATCGTGAGAAAAAGTAATAAAAGTATGAACACGTTATTTAAAACTCATATTATGGGCTTATATATGACCCAGTAAAATTGCCAATGGTAAAAAAGAGAAAAACCATTAAGAATAGAGAGCCTGGCTATAAAGGCAGCTATAAAAAGTCTATTTTGGACTCTTACGTTCTATGTAGTAATATTCATTACATTGAAAACATAAAAGGAAACTCTGGGCCGAAATATTCATCCTGCAATGATTAAAATTTTAATTAATTCCTAATTTCTTTGAACTTGGAATTAGTAACTAAACATTGCAGACCAACAACCTAGATATACTGGCTGTGCTATAAGAGATAAACCAACCGTCTCATCTCGCCCATAAAATGTTACAAATAAAAGTGATAGATTTAAATCATTCAGTTTACTTCTAAATAAACCAAATTATTGGAGCGGCTTTTGAGTAAAGTCGCACTTCTGGTGAATCGGTTTTCTTCAACTTTGGATATATGGCTCTTATTCCCCCTAAAAAACGTCTACTCTTAAGAAAGACTCCCAATCTATTGGATTGACCACAATATCTTATGATTCCCTTCAACTCCAACTCTTACAAACATTCCCTTGAGAGTATTGCCCTCTCAAATATGTAAAACCATATTGTTGGAATGCAGATACCGACCTAGATAGTGGTAAACCGTTTCCCGGACTTCATCGTCATAATTCTGACGCAAAGGACTAGACCTCCTGCGTGTACTTTATGTAAATAACTGGTTACCGAAGCGCTCCAGTCAACTATATACTTTACTAGGAACCTCAATAGTATCCTATCCAGGAAGAGAAGATACTTCGGATATCTCGTATTATATCTGTACAAATCATTTACCCTTCCGTGTCCCACCAATGTTTCTCCAATTTACATCCATTGTTTCACCTCTCTGTCACAAATTGCTTAGAGCCGGCTACTGCTGGCTCGATATCACACAAAAGTAATGTGAATCCAACCTTAGCCAACTCGTTCGCTCACTTATACACGCATGTCCAGGAGCTTCTACCTGTCCGTCTGAGCGAGGCTAGTAAGTCCTCCCTTTAATACCACCTGTACAGCTTATTCAAAGTCTTTAGTGCAGCTTAACTATCAGAGAATATCTTCATCTTTTTAACTTCTCTCTGCCACTCTTCCAAAGTACAGCAGCATTCAATGATACCAAGTCTGGAAAATAATGGCCATACCCCTAAAGCCACAGATCTTCTTATTCAGCTCCTACAGCCAAGCTCCTGCTTCAGAGAGTTTTCTTTTATCAGGAGTCGTCAGATTAGTAGCAAATAATACCATTACTTTGCTCCATTAGCCCTTTTAGGGTGTCCTCCCCATACTAATCCTTTAATCTCTCTCGAACCCCCATTTCTTAGTCGTCTCATGAATTTTGGAGAGAAAATGTTTCGCTTGCCTTATCTTGCCCTCAATGTTAGTAGGACCTCCTCCCTTGAAAGCTCTTATGTATGCTCCCATTTGCTCTTGTAAGCTCCTTTGCATCGAAACTTTCGTGTGAGATGCAGTGATGATACCTAAATATTTTAGATTTTCTCTTCCTACGGCTCATTGTCTCGTTACACAACTCTATAACCAGAGAACATTGGCCGGAGGCTAGTGCATTGAGAAGGCTCCGAGGTCGCAATAGATATTTTCAGTTCGCAGTTCACTATCCCCTAAAAAAAAAGCCTAATTTAATCAAATAGATGCAGTTTTGGTATTTATATCCATACTATTTATAGAATGAATAATTCATTCGGTTTTGACAGTAGAAGAAAAAAGAGTGAACATTGTAAAAAAAAAAAAGAGCCTAATCCAAATGAGAAGGATCACTGTCAAGTGTTTGGATCTTACTAACACATTTATTTATAGCAGCCGGTTGGATATTACGTTCGTTTCTATAGAAGTTTAAGTCATTAATTTTAATCTGTTAAGAATAAATGAATAAATATATGTGTAAAAATAAATTTTTGAATATGATACATATTTTTTTAAATATTTTCAAGTTGTAACATACTAAGAATTTTTTAATAAATAAAATATTTATTTTAGCCCTATAGAACAACACCGCTTGTTCTACCCGGAGCTAAAGTGAAGAAAGATTTTGGGCCAACTGAATCATATTTAAGACATCATCCAAATCCAATGTTTAGACAGGCGCCTCCTCATCCACTTCTTCCTCAGGATTTTCTCATGAAACAGAAGGTTAGTTTAAATTTAATTAACTGTCAATTTTAGTGGATTCTTAAAACGACTTAAATTCATTCATTTACATTCAAGGCTGTAGTACTGTTTACCATTTGAATTATATTTATCTTAAATTAGTTTTAAAATAATAACTCACTCGATAGTTTTGGTCAGTATTTTCAGGTTTTGCTTAATAACAACAGGTTAGATCGTAAATACGTAGGCTGATCTATATCGAATGTAAAAAACTTTAGAAACTTGTTGGGGAGGCCATTTTAAAGTTAAAAATGTTATATAAACATACGTCCTATTTCGATCAGTTTCAGTTCAAAGGTTTAGCATTTATATATCTAATTACCAATGAAAAACAAAATAAAGTCGTCAGCAGTTGTAATTTGAAAACAACTGTTATTTAAAAACAAAACACATATAGTCATCTGTAAACAGTAAGTTAGTATTAGTGGAGAATTTAGAGGAAAATGGTATGCTTCAGTGCAGGTGAATATACTGATATTGTGTTTATTTATGGTTTCTAAGATGGTAATGCTCTTCATGCATCAAGAGAATACCAACGGAGATTTACGAACAGACGTCAACCTTCCCATGGGTATTCGGCCGTACACTCCACAAGCTTTTCAAGAGACAGAAATAACTGCTGTACGCAATTCTAAGATCTCTACAAAATCCACATTGTAGACGGTCGTGACTGCTACGGCCGCGATTTCATCATCGCTTTGGTGTTAAAACCTGAGCTGGCATTTTCAGTACTCAGTTATAGAAGGCTTACATAATAGATTAAATTCTGAAGGATATGTGACTTTCCTAAACGAAAAGCTTCATGATATGTTAGAAGACATTCCACTCCAGATGCGCAACAAATGTGAGTCCAATATGATGATGCCCCAACATACTGTGGTAGGCAAAGTGACTGAGTGTTAAATAGGCGTTACGCTGACAGTTGGATAAGTCTTGGAGAGGTCCTATCGCTTGGCTTCTTAGACCACATGATCTAAATCCTTGATTTTTATTTTTGTGGTCACAGCTCGTATACACTGTTGAAATAAACACATATAGCTACTTTCAAGAAAAATGGTTGCTGCCAATCAAATTCGCGACAATAATGTGATTGTACGTGTTTATGACTATGATTCACACGTGTCAAGCTTGCATACGATCTCAAAGAGCTTATTTAGAGCAATTTTTATGAGTCACTAATTTTGCTGTTATAAAAAATCAAAATTACTAACGATTTTATTATGTTTTTCATTGCTAATAGATATAAATATCTGTTTGTCTAAATAGAACTTTCAGCTGTTGTAGTTCTGTAATTGATCGAAATAGGACGTAAGTTCACGTAACATGTTTTACTTAAAAATGACTTCCCCAACAAGTTCCCAAAGTTTGGAGGATGACTAAATTGTTGTCAGAAAATTTCTAAAAGTTTGATTGACAATAAATGAATGCTTAGGTATTTATAAAGGTATTTAATTTTATCTATTTATTTCTTATAGATGCTATTTATGGAATCCGTTTCCAGCCATTCTTAATTTTCACAACCTTCTCAATTTTCTTAACTTTCAAAGAAATCTCTGTTAGACTTTCTACTAACTACCAATTTCCTATTCCTACCAATATTGTTGGGTTTATTTTTCAGAAGCCATTCTTTCTTTGTATAAAGAGATATTTTTTGCGTATAAATTCTAGTTCCGTGAATGGATGTATCGATTGAGAAATAACTGAGAAAACAAAGACCAGCAGGATATTTTAATCTCGCAAAAATGGATTCCTTATCAAAAAAAGAGAACTGAAGCAGATCAAGAGCCACATCTTGAACAATACTATTCTTCCCAATCTGAGAGGCGTAAAAAACTCCAAAGTGCTTTGCGATGGAGACGCAATCCTAAAAGAATAAAAGGAAAGAATAGACAAGGAAATATCAGAAGCATCACTACGTGTAACATTAATGGAAGTTGGATGTTTTTGAACAGCAAAGATAATCAGTTTGCACTCGTACTCAAAATAGGTAAATACAAGGAGACAAGGCTTTTATTAAGCGAGAAGAATAATCCAGAAGAAAGAAGTAAGATAGAGTGAAGGAAGAAGAAAGTGAATATAGAAGAATGAAGCTGATCCAGACAAGGGACAACTGGATCGGTTAAGGACGTCATTCCAAAGTTCAAAAAGATGAAGAAGAAGAAAGTTTATTGCTATTTTTACTATCTCGAATTTCGCGAATCCTTTTTGTTTGGCTTTTCCTTTTTCGCACTTTCCTATATACCGGTGCTAGGAGTCTATTTCGAAATTTGTTACCAGATCTTTTTGCTCGTTTTGCTCTTATGCCCCAGCCAATCTTATTTCGAATCCTTATGAAGTACGATCCTTTCAATCTAAGCCTTGGTAGTTTAATTTTTGTTGTTCTTCAAAATGTTACTCTTCCATAATACAGGATTTTGGATAGAGATAGGTTTCCGACCTTCAACAACTTCTCATGCTGGACTTACGGAAGAACCATTCAGCCTCAAACAACCTCAAAAATTTATTTAGATTCGTTCAGAGTTTATTGCGTTCACTGATGCTTTGGCTACTTTTCGATTGAAATCACAATATTTGTATGTCAATACATTCGGGCAGTGTTCTTTCGTTACAGACCACTGCCTATGTGCAGTGTAAAAGCTCTTAGGGAGAGAAATCTGTATCCTCCGCATTACCTCTAAGTCTGGCTGCCACTAAGCTAATCTCGCTCCTCATGGAATGTTGTCGTTATAATTATTACTGTTATTTACCCTTGGAAGAGACCAAACTCTGTTACCCAAAACATTTCTGGATATTGAAGCTTCAGAATTTGGAAGATAGCTGCTTCCAAAGAAATAAAAAGAACAATCTGGGGCTAAACTAGAAATCCAGTCCCAGATCTAATCATTCTGAAATTTAAAGATAGTTGAACATATGTGGTAACAATTTTAAGAGAAATAGAAAGAGGAGTAACATTCAAGGTAACAGCGTAAGCTCTTCCACTGACAATCTGCTTCGACCACTAAAAATTCTACTTCGATTATAGAAGTTATCTTCTCTCAGCCTCCCAAAAAAGTTGATCTCGGGTGAATGGGTTGTCTTGTAACTCATTTCAATCTTTTGAAAAATGAATCTGAAAAATTTCATAATATAGACAAATGTCTCTGATGCTTTCCAGCTCTGCGGAACCAACTACCACAACAGACATTATGGTACCTTAGACCATAATGATCTGAACCATGACCCTTTAAGTTCTAAGAAGATATTATCAATGGTAAAGCAACAATCACTACTCAATTGCAATCAGCTTCTTTTAGAGTCTACAATCAACAAACCTTTCCCCAAGGATGAATGCTTTGAAGCCGTCCAAATTTGGAATCTTAGACATTTGTTAGTGATAAGTCATATGAGAACGGTAATAATGCAGAGTTGATGGGCATCTAATCTAATCAGGCTTCTTAAAGAAACTTAGAATTCAGACTTGAAGAATTCTAGTTTTTTCCCATAAAGCAAGAAAGTTCCTCCAGTCTTCTTTTTTGGAAGATACATGATTATCTAACTATGCAGCCTGATTAGCTTAGCAAATATCAAGAAAGTTTAAATATAAGTTGGGAACACAATCTTGTAAATTACAATAGACACTGCGTTAAACTTCCACAGCCTTAAACAATGTTGCTTACCATAAAGAGTCAGCAAGTGATTTAGTATCAAAACAACCCCAGCTCAGACCTTCTATCCTTTCTAGAGTCCTCCGGATAGGATTTGAAGTAGTTCCATTCATATTACAACTGATTAAACTAATTCTTATTAGCTTTAAGTAACCTAAGTTGTAAAAATATTAAAAATATATGTTTTTAAAATTCAATCAAGAGAAAAAGGTAATAGTAAGTGTAAAAAGCATCTCGCGATTAATGGGGTGAATAACTACTTCTCCTTTCTTGTCAGAAGCCGACCTTTTTCATTCTGATACAGGTTTTAATTAGGTACTAAGTGGCGGAATATTTGACTTTAACATACCATTCCAGGTGGATGTTTCAGTCTTTGGAGACACATAATACTAAACTAACAGACAAGTAATATTAAAATCTTTCATTTTGTTTTTCTGAATATTTACAGGAATATTTTGTTATGTTTATATATCTTCCTTTTTTTTATTTCTGAAATGTCTATATTGTCATTCAAATATTAGATGCCAGAGCTTTATTTTAGATAATTATTATCGATTCAATTAACAGGTTGCAGATTCAGTCTTGCAGAAAGTTGAAGAAACTACACCTGGCATGCAGGTTATGAAGAGAAAAAGAAATTTCTATTATTAAATGAATTAAAAAAAATAAAAATACTCGCATTTTACATTTATTTTGCATGAACATTAAATTAAAAAAAAGAAAAAAAGAAATCAAGAAAAATCTTATCTTGACAAGATGCTCATGAAAGGAATTTAATATATTGTCTTCTGGACAACATGTACAAAAATAAAATTAATAGAAATAATAAAAAAAAAATTACTGGCAAGATGAAACTTGTTCACTAAACTATATTTAACAGTGAATAATGATTAAATGGGTTATAATTCTTCTTTTGACAGACTTTGGCTGATTTTCAAAACGCTCTAATTCTTTAATACAAAAGCTTGAGAGTGGATAAATATTTTAAATTATTTGTGTTTTTCCCCAACCCACTTATTTCTAGCTTTATTAGGACAAATGGAGAAGAAATATGATTTTTCTAACTCTTAACATATTTAATCATTTATGGTTTTGATATAACCTCAATTGGATTTAATATTTATTGACAACATTATTCACTTAACTTGGATTAAAGTGAATTTTTAGTTTGAATTGATATAAAAGGGGGCAGCGTTTATTGGAAATGACATAAATATTTTGTACAGTTAAATTCTTTAACCTATTGTGAATGTACTATCAGTGTTATATGGAATGTATTCAAATATTTTATAAATTCACACAATCAATTTTAAGTTAAATAGAAAAATAACACACATATGACACTGTTTAGGTGGTCCACAAGCAGTTCAATTCGCCTATTGGAATGTATTCGGAACAAAATATTGTCGACACAATTAATGCTCAAACAGGAAGTGCAATACCGTAAGTAAAGTATATTATGAAGGATGGAGGATTAATAAAGTATTAAATATCTTTAAAGTAAAGACCAAATGCATATTCAAATTAAATTTTAAATTAAATTTAAAGTTAGCTTATATTACTTTTTAAAATATTATATCCACTAATTTATTATTTAATTTGATTTGGTATTACACATCATATCAAATATTACAAATTTGAAATTCATAGAAGAAGCAAATTTACATTTAAATTGGCCTTAAAATGATGACATCATTACAAACGAGTTAACCTTAAAAGCTTTTTCACCAAAACTAAATAACTAATGCTTATAATTTTATTCATATATTTACATTATTTTAAATACATTTTATTCTGCCTCCATATTCATGAAGACAAACTGTAATCATCTTGTTTCTTTTTTAGACAAGATACCTTTTGATTTAATGATGTCTACACAATTTAAGTGTTTTGTTAAAAATAATTTTATTATTACTTCAGAATTATGGAGAAGAAGAATGTATTCTGCTTAATAACATTTTTCTTATTTTATTTTAACTAACATTATTTTCTTTTAATACTTTCTTTTAATTTTAAGGTCTTCACCATCACCAGTTTTGGTACAACCTAATATAAGACTTAGGCAAGTACCGCAAAAATGAGACTCAACAATTGCCTCATAAAAGTTATCAGAGATTTATAAATCGCATCTTTCAATTATATATGCATGACAAAAAAAATCCGAAAAGCATTATTAATTGTACAAGTCTCAGTACAGTTTGGGCGTGTTTGTCATTTGATTTATGAAATGAAAAGAAAAGATAGAATGAGAATGGTTGCATATACATACATAGATACATAAAGAATTCAATTAGGTGAATTAAAAGAACTTTATTTTGTTAAAGTTCCATAAAACTATATTATGAATAAATTCCCATTTGATTTAATGAGAGTACTGTCTCAAAACAAAATTGTTTTTAAATAGATGATTCGTTAGAATCAGTTAGAATTTTATGGTATAAATGGCATAGCTATTTGTTTTAAATGAATACAGTTTATTTTTTCAATTCGGGCTTTATGATTCAGTTTTCTTTTAAGTTTCTTTGATAACCAACAAGAATTTTTAGTTTTTTAGTGTTCTCTAAGAATATATACAAATTAGAATTATGGGGCAAATTTAAAGCTTATGCTTCTTGTATCTTATGAGATATACGATCTTTTTTCGAGCAGATTAGCCGACATACAATCTTAGAATTTATATATAGTGGATCAATTAGAAGTCACATTAGACATATAAAAGTGATAGTATAAAACATGGATTAACTAAATCTTACTTCTGTTAATTAGAAAAATTGGGAAGTACTAAGTTCACAAAAGTTTTCTTTCATGCAATGCTTAGTATTCTTAATGGATTAGTGTATATTTTTATAGATGCTTATTGTGTGCCATGCCTTAGTGTCTTTGTCCTCGATATTGTACCTTCATTTTTAGTGCTTCAAGGAAATATTTACCACACTCCATTTCCAAACAAAATATTATTGAACTCGATCACATAATAAAGTATGTGAAACATAACATTAAATCGTAAATAAAGAAAACGTTTGATTAGGTTGCTCAGAATTCTGTAGATATTTCTACAGAAATCATTGAACAATGTGGTGCTAAATAATAATGAATATTATGCTATCTTTGCTTCTTGGTATAATTTTAACAAAATAATATAATTTGTCTTAATAATTTGCCATGATTTTTAAAGCTGCTGATTTAAAACAGATGATGACTTCCATTTAGCTTAATGCTTTTGTTTTTTTGTCTTATTAACTTCTGTTACTTCTTTTTTACATGATCAAGGGGAAATTACTATAGGTTTTTTACATATATTACATTGTATTCTTATTGAACGTTATATAAGAATAAATAAAGAAATGAACTTCATTTATACTGGACTTTAAAAAAATGTTATAAATTTCGAAGAAATTGCATGTTTATTGTTAACAAAGTCAATGTGCATGGAACCATGATGCTTTATTAAACGAATGAAATGTGATTGTCTTGTGTCTTTTATAATAAAAAACAATTGTTTTTTATGAGAATGTATTGAAAATAAATGAAATAAAAATTTCTATTAATCAATGGATTTTGTTCATTAAATTTCCATCCATATACTTTTCCATATTTTGCTTCTGTCTAACATAAATAATAAAAGATTGAATTTATTAGAAATGACAGATGCCTAATAAATAATAAAATTATGAATTGATATATACAAATGATTATTTTGGATTTACGCATATGAGACTCATTAATATAACTTTATGATAAGTTTTTCTGGGCATTTTTCAATAATTCAAAGTTTCTTGGATTACTGAGTTGTGGAATCTAATTAATTTATTAAATTAGTCAAAAAGAAATTTAAAAACTTAATATCGCATAAGTTTTTTTAACATTTTTATATTAAGCTAAGAAAAAAAACACACACTAAAGTGGACTAGCTCATACTTGGCATTAATAATGTAGTGTTCAATATGTAGTAATCAAAATCACTCCACTTTCAAAATGTGCTGAAAATGAAGAAGTATAATTAAAAAAAAAAGTAAAAATACCATTTTACTTCATTCAAATACATTTTGTGTTTTTATCATTCTTAGCTATAAGAAGACAGTAGTTTATGATCCAGCAAAATCTGAAACATATAGAGCTCTTCAAGATCAGGAATTGGGTGATCATGTGCAAGAAGTAACCCCTGTACCATCTAAAGTGTTTACACCAGTTAAGGTAAAGTAATAAGTATCAGCAGAATGCTTGGAAATTATCTGTTTGCAACATGTTGTAACATTGTCTGTCCTTATAGATGTTCTATTTACTTTTTGTAATGTCCGGTTTTTTTCTTCCTTCATCGTTTTAAGATATTTTGTGGATGCTGCAATATTTGAATACAATGAAAGTGGTGTTTTCATTTTCCATGAATATTTTTTTAATGAACAATTTTATTGTATTAGTTTGAAATTTAAATACAATTTTGTTTGTAGTTGAAAACAATAATTACAAGATTACTTCACTGTTTGTTTCATAAAAACTGCTATTTTCGTTTTAACTTAAATTAAAAATCTTTTCACTTTAATCTGAGCTTTAATAATTTTATATGGTATAATGCTACATTATTCTCTTTAAATTATGAAGGTGTAAAAGTAAATTCATACGTTCATTTATCTGTGATACTGGGTTTATGAATTTTATTGGTTCTGAAGAACCTCATCCATCGTCAGAGTATGAATTTCTTCACTTCTTATTATTTCCTTTTAATCTTTTATCCTTATTTTATCAAATTTTTTCTGTCTTATAAAAAAATGTATTTAATAAATATCCTTTAGTAATTTAGAAATCTGACCTTTCAAGTAATT